>CM038145.1:342401037-342600015 GCA_021437245.1 Aegilops speltoides | reverse complement strand
ATCATATCTCTCGACCGGGCATGAGCTTGGAAAACTAGTTTCAGCTCTTCAACATCTCATATGCTCCGTGATGCTCAAAACGCTTTTGGAGCCCCGGTTCTAAGCTGTAGAGCATGCCGCATTGAACGAGGGAGTAATCATCGAACGAGTCCGCCAGACGCTCAAATCGCCTTTGCGCTTGGGAGAACAGTGGGTCACCTAACGGTGCTTCTAGGACATACTGCTTCTTGGCAGCTATGAGGATGATCTCGTGTTCGGACCCGATCCGTATAGTTGCTGCCATCATCTTTCAGCTTGGTTTTCTAGGAACGCTGAAGTTCATGTTGACATTAGCGCTGGCCATTGATCTACAAGACATATTTGCAAAGGTTTTAGACTAAGTTCATGATAATAAAGTTCTAATCAAAATTATGAACTCCCACTTAGATTAGACATCCTCTAGTCATCTAAGTGTTACACGATCCGAGTCGACTAGCCCGTGTCCGATCATCACGTGAGACGGACTAGTCATCATCGGTGAACATCTTCATGTTGATCGTATCTTCCATACGACTCGTGTTCGACCTTTCGGTCTCCGTGTTCCGAGGCCATGTCTGTACATGCTAGGCTCGTCAAGTTAACCCTAAGTGTTTTCGCTGTAAATCTGTCTTACACCGCTGTATGTGAACGTAAGGATCCATCACACCCGATCATCACGTGGTGCTTAGAAACGATTTAACCGTAGCAACGGTGCACGCTAGGGGAAACACTTCTTGAAATTTTGTAAGGATCATCTTATTTACTACCGTCGTCCTAAGTAAACAAGATGTATAAACATAATAAACATCACATGCAATTATATAGTTGTGACATGATATGGCCAATATCATCAAGCTCCATTGATCTCCATCTTCGGGGCTCCATGATCATCTTGTCACCGGCTTGACACCATGATCTCCATCATCATGATCTCCATCATCGTGTCTTCATGAAGTTGTCACGCTAACGACTACTTCTACTTCTATGACTAACGCGCTTAGTAATGAAGTAAAGTAGTTTACATGGCGCTCTTCAATGACACGCAGGTCATACAAAAATAAAGACAACTCCTATGGCTCCTGCCGTTGTCATACTCATCGACATGCAAGTCGTGAATCCTATTACAAGAACATGATCTCATACATCACAATTCATCATTCATCACAACTTCGGCCATATCACATCACATGATCAATCGCTGCAAAAACAAGTTAGACGCCCTCTAGTTGTTGTTGCATCTTTTTACGTAGCTGCGATTGGGTTCTAGCAAGAACGTTTTCTTACCTACGAATCACCACAACGTGATTTTGTCAACTTCTATTTACCCTTCATAAGGGCCCTGTTCATCGAATCCGCTCCAACTAAAGTGGGAGAGCAGACACCCGCCAGCCACCTTATGCAACTAGTGCATGTCACCGGTGGAACCGGTCTCACGTAAGCGCACGTAAGGTTGGTCCGGCCGCTTCATCCCACAATACCGCTGAGCAAGAAAAGACTAGTAGGGCAAGTAAGATGACAAGATCAACACCCACAACAAATTGTGTTCTACTCGTGCAATAGAGAACTACGATAGACCTAGCTCATGATGCCACTGTTGGGGAACGTTGCAGAAAATTAAAATTTTTCCTACGGCTTCACCAAGATCCATCTATGAGTTCATCTAAGCAACGAGTAACGGGAGAGAGTTTGCATCTACATACCACTTGTAGATCGCGTGCGGAAGCTTGCAAGGTGATGATGGAGTCGTACTCGAACGTGATTCAGATCACCGATGCCAAGTGCTGAACGGACAGCACCTCCGCGTTCAACACACGTACGGGACGAGCGACGTCTCCTCCTTCTTGATCCAGCAAGGGGGAAGGAGAGGTTGAGGAAGATAGCTCCACCGGCAGCACGACGGCGTGATGATGGTGGAGAAGCAGTACTCCGACAGGGCTTCGCCAAGCTCTACGGAGGAGGAGATGTGTTGGGGAGGGGAGGGGCTGCGCCTTGGGAGTTGTGTACAGCAGCCCCCCTCCCTCCCCCCCTTTATATAGGCCCCTGTGGCTGCCCCGGAGATCCAATCTCCGGGGGCGGCGGCCAGGGGGTGGAGTGCCCCCCAAGCCGGTGGGCGCCCCACCCCTAGGGTTTCAACCCTAGGCGCAGGGGGTGGACCCTAGGGGGGCGCACCAGCCCCTTGTGGGCTGGTTCCTTCCCTCTCAGCCCATGGGGCCCTCCGGATAGGTGGCCCCACCGGTGGACCTCGACCCCTTCCGTGGTCCCAGATTTTGCCAGAACCCCAAATTTTCCCGATGGTCAAACACCACTTCCTATATATTATTCTTTACCTCCGACCCTTCCGAACTCCTCGTGACGTCCGGGATCTCATCCGGACTCGAACAACGTTCGTGGTCACATACTTGACTTCCTACTAACCCTAGCGCCACCGAACCTTATGTGTAGACCCTACGGGTTCGGAGACACGCAGACATGACCGAGACGACTCTCGGGCAATAACCAACAGCGGATCTGGATATCCATGTTGGCTCCCACATGCTCCTCGATGATTTCATCGGTTGAACCACGATGTCGAGGATTCGATCAAACCACAGTATGCAATTCCTTTGTCAATCGGTGCGTTATTTGCCCGAGACTCGATCGTCGGTATCCCAATACCTCGCTCAGTCTCGTTATCGCAAGTCACTTTACTCGCATCAGTAATGCATGATCCCGTGGCCAACACCTTGGTCACTTTGAGCTCATTATGATGATGCATTACCGAGTGGGCCCAGAGATACCTCTCCGTCATACGGAGTGACAAATCCCGCCTCGATTAGTGTCAACCCAATGATACTTTCGGAGATACCGTAATGCACCTTTATAGTCACCCGCTTCGCCAGTGACGCTTTGATACACCCAAGGCACTCCTACGGTAACCGGAGTTACACGATCTCATGGTCGAAGGAAGAGATACTTGACATTGGCAAAGCTTCTAGCAAACGAACTATACGATCTTTTATGCTATGCTTATGATTGGGTCTTGTCCATCACATCATTCTCCTAATGATGTGATCCCGTTATCAACGACATCCAATGTCCATAGTCAGGAAACCATGACTATCTATTGATCACAACGGGCTAGTCAACTAGAGGCTTACTAGGGACATATTGGGGTCTAAGTGTTCACATGTGTATTACGATTTCCGGATAATACAGTTATAGCATGAACAAAAGACAATTATCATGAACATTGAAATATAATAATACTTTTATTATTGCCTCTAGGGCATATTTCCAACATATATAGTGGGGGAACAAATCCAACCGTTACCTCACTGTGCATCCCCGCACAGAGCGGTATTACCGCTAGGGCAGGGCGGTACTACCGCTCCCTACCCGGCGGTACTACCGCGCTGGCGAGGAAGACAGGGCCCTGGCCCCAGAGTGGTACTACCGCGGGAGAAGAGCGGTACTACCGCTAGAAGCGGTACTACTGCTACTACTACCGCTCCTAGTACCGCAAAACCCGACACGAGAAAACACCAGTCTCGAATCGAGGCGGTAGTAGCGTGGAACATCTGCGGTACTACAGCCGAAGCCCGCAAGCGGTACTATCGCCCTGCGGAGCGGTACTACCGCTGAGAGCGGGCTTCGTGGAGCGGTACTACCGCTAGAGTGCTTCGGTGGTACTACCGCTGTAGACCGCGGTACTACCGCTGGCATAGAACGGAGCAGGTACGAAAGAGAAGGGGCAGCTCCAAAGATGCAAATGGAAGACGATGGGTGTGATAGGGATGTGTACGTGTTGATTCCACCCTAGTCTTACCAAAGCGGATCCCCTCTTGATAGTACGGTGACTCCTACGAAACTAGTCCACCAACAACGAAACAAAGGAGCTACACCATCTTGAATAAAACACCGAGGGGAGGAAATCGTCTCGTGCCAAAGGATGAATCTCTGAAAGAACTTAACGCACACTGTCGGTGTCAAAACCGGCGGATCTCGGGTAGGGGGTCCCGAACTGTGTGTCTAGGCGGATGGTAACAGGAAACGAGGGACACAATGTTTTTACCTGTGTTCAGCCCTCTCGATGGAGGTAATACCCTACGCCCCGCTTGATTAATATTGATGATATGGGTAATACAAGAGTAGATCTACCACGAGATCAATGAGGCTAAACCCTAGAAGCTAGCCTATGGTATGATTGTTGAGATGTAATGTTGTGTCCTACGGACTACAGCCCTCCGGTTTATATAGACACCGAGGGGCTAGGGTTACACAGAGTCGGTTACAATGGTAGGAGATCTACATATCCAGATTGCCAAGCTTGCCTTCCACGCCAAGTAAAGTACCTTCCTGACACGAGCCGAGTCTTCAATCTTCTATCTTCGTGATCCGGGAGTCTCGCGGATATTGATAGTCCGGCTGTCCGGACACCCCTAGTCCAGACTCCTCAAGAGCCCCGAACCAGTCTTCAATGACAATAAGTCCGGCGTGCATAATGTTCGGCATTGCAAGGCGGGTTCCTCCCTTGAATAATCCGGAGAAGATAATGAACACCAGGATAGTGTCCGACTCTGCAAAATAATTTCCACATTCCAACGTAGAGAGAATAAAATACACACTTAATTCAATCTGCTGACATATTACGCAGCGTGATGTCACACCGCAGCCAAGCCCTCGTTTGAATCGTTTTTATTATTCCGCCAAGACGCTTAGCGGCGGCTTCCTTGGCACGCCCCGTCAAGCGAGATCATGTTCCTTTATTCCGGGATCCTCATCAATACGTGTGTGGGTAACCCAACCGCTCCTGCCGCCACGCCTCCTCTATCGAAGGGTATCTCAAACGGTCACGGAGACGGCCCTTGGTATTATTTCCCCTTTATAAGAGGACCAAGGCCTGTCCTTGTCTTTCAACCTCGTGTCGAATCCTTCCTCTGCTCCCAGTTCCAACACCAAGAGCTTCAGACTCGAGCGCTTCGGATCCATAGCAATGTCCGGCTCCGACCTCCAGGGCCGGTGGGTGCACGGAGGAGGACATATTGAAGTTGCGTGAGGCCAAGTACACGCCTCTGGTCTCGCACAGGTTGCTCTGCCCCTAGGCAGGCCGTGCCAGCCCCCGAGCCCGGCGAATGTGTCGCTTTCGATCTCACCTCCGCTGGGATTAGGCTTCCCGACGGATCCTTTCGTGAGGGGGCTTGTTCTTCTATGGGCTGGACTTCCACGACTTGGCTCCGAGTCCATCCTCCATATCTCCGCATTCATTATTGTCTCAAGCCTTCATCCGCGTATCCCCACTTCGCCTGTGGCTGAAAATATTCAAGGTGGAGCCGAAGATGATCGGGGCGCCGAAGCGGAGTGTGGCGGGCGACCATAAGCAAGAAGGTCGATGCCCTGTGGCTCAAGGTTCCTTCTAAGAGGAACAGGATTGTGGCAGCAGGAGTGGTTCTACATCACCGCTCCAAGGGGCAAGCAAGCGTAAGCCGCCGCCTCCTTCCGCCGGGACCTCCACAAAGAATCGATGTCGTGGGTCAACCAAGGGCTCAACTGGGGCCGTCCGAGGACGTGCCCACACCGCAGGCGGATTCGGGACCTCCAAACAAGGGAGATCGATCTGGTCAAGGTGATGCAGTCATGCTAACTAGGCACCTCCTACCTGCAAATGTCGCCCTCTCCGCTTATGGGAGTTCAATCCGAGGGACCTCAGATCCTCCAAAGATTTCATGGGTGCAACACCCTTGGAGATGTACGAGCTGTTCTTCGACCGCAGTAGCGTGTCCGGATTCGCCGAGGACGCTGGCTTAAGCCGCGATCGCCGGATACTGGGTAAATGGCTCCGAGCTCGGACATTCTACTTGTATGCCTTTCAAAAGATCATCTCCTCGACCTTTTTATTCTTTACAGAATGGGTGGCGCGATCAAGGCTGATAAGGTGTCCGCCCTCCCCGAGACCGTGACCGAGCCCGTGGCTGGTCGAATGTTGGAGGCCGCACCCACGTAAGGGGCGATGGGGAAGATAAAGGAGCTAATACTTCGTCCAAAGAGGCGATCAAGAGGAGAGGACCAAGGATCCTCCTTCAGAGGGAAGAGGACCGCCCCAAGATCCGGAGGTCAAAGCCCCTAAGCGTGGGAAGAAATCCTCACCGGGGTCCGGCGTCCGGAGAGAATCCGGACGCAATCATCGCCCAAGGACCAGCCTCCAACGAGCCGTGAGTATGAAAGAGGAAGTTTAATAAGAAAGTACCTTCGCTTATGCTTCAGAGGTAACAAATATTTATATCGCAGTTCGGATCTGCAGCCGCCTCCAATGAGTTCGCCCTCGGGGATCTTCTTCCGGAGATGATGGAGAGCGATCGCCTCCGACGCGCCGCCAGATGAGGCAAAGCGAGCCCGGTGTCATCACGGAGGGCGCCCCGAGTCCGGAGGGGTTAAAGAGTTCAACACCCACTAGAGCCCGCCGAGAATCAAGAGTTTGCTTGAGAGGGCGCCCATTTCGAAGATCACCGCGTTAACGCGCACGGTGGTTGGAAGGATTTCGTCCCGCTGAAAGCGGTTGCGTAATGCCGCCTCGAGCTATCTTGGCGGGATTTGAGGTATGCGAAAATGATGCACCCTTTGTTCATTAACAGCTTCGCATATAAAATGCGCTCAGATAGATAGTAGCCCACGAGACTCGGTAGGTTGTCGAAGACGACAACGCGTCGAGGATCGAAAATCTAAACATCTCGTAATGAATACCGCCGTTCACATGGTGGCGGATAGTCCGGGGCCAGCCGACTAATCGGTTGTCAATTGAGTCGACAATCGACATGGCGGATGCCGACATCGCACTTGTCAATCAGCGACTTGATGAGTCACAAGGTAAATACATTCCCTGCAGCCGGTTTATTGAGTGGGTTAAAGCCCTCCTCTGATAAGTGATATGTTGTCTATGCGCATACGGCGGCTCTTGTGGAGAGACTTCGGGCCGAGCTTGCACAGGCTAAGGAGCAAGCCCGAAGGAGTGATGCGGCTGCCGCAAGGGCGGCCGAGGAGTTGAAGGCCGAAAAGGCTGCGCACTGCCTAAGCAGGGCGGAGGTGGTCGGATTGGCCAAGAAATTAAAGGATGCTACCGACCATAGCGAGGCTCTTGAAAAGGAGCGCCTATTGGAGCGGGAAGACCTGAAGAAGGCCACCGCCGAGACCAAGGAAGCCCGCTCTGCAATGTGGGCTATGAAGGAGGAGCTGCGCCAAGCCGGAGAAATCACGGCTGGCAAGCCGTTTCTTATGCGTCGCCGGTTTATGGATGCCAAGTATGCCAAATTTGAAAAGCAGTGGAGTTCGGAGGATCCTTACATGGACTTGGCTGCGAGTGCGGCGGACGCCGTTAAGCACTTCCGGAGCCACGGGGATCACGAAGTGGAAGAGTTATATTGGACTCAATTCCACAGTCCGGATCGCCCTCTTCCTCTGTCGGACAGGTTGGCCGAATGGGCCGAACTGAATAGACTGTCCGGGCTGGCTATGACTGACATCGTGGCCCATGTGTGGCCAGAGAGGTCCAAGGCGACGAGCTATTTCGGCCTGCTGCAGCAGTTCCTTGGGGCGGTGCCGCATATCGAGGAGATGAAGCGGTCGGCTTGCATCGAGGGCGCGAATGGCTCGCCCGTAAAGGCGCAGGTCCGGAGATGGATGCCACCGCTGTTCTCGCCCGAGGTTCGGATGGGAACCAGCTTCTGCCGAACATTATTTCGGGAAGTTATGCGCGCGCCAGATAATAGAGTCGCAGATGTTCAAGAATGTAACGTTCAATTGAACGCATTAACTTGTAAATCAATGATTATAGTATGAATGCTTTTTATACTTGTGCTTCCAAGTAGTAAAACTTCTCCTTGCGGCCGTTTAAGTATACTTGTGTATAACCTGAAAGATGCAGTCTTCGGCTTCAGCCCCCTTGCACAAGGTGCTGGGGTGTTCGCAAAATAGCGCTTTTTCACACTTTAATCCGACGTCTCGGTCCTATTATAAGGAGGTGATAGCATAGCGAACGAGGCAATCCAGACTATAATGCTTTATCTCTTTCACTTAGCCAATGGAGCTCGAGGGTGGGCTACGATATAGCCCCTAATGGCACCGCACATCTCCGGTTCGGGTGCGTATGTGCTCGACCGAAGCGCCCTTCGTCAAAGCGGGAATTCTAAACATTCCGTGGTCGATCAAGTGGTCGACTGCACTCGCTACATCATGACAATCGGCCGCTTTCATCGAGGTGCTCGCCAAATTAACCGGGGCACAATCGCAGAGTTCTCCGGTGCCGCGTTAGCGGGTGATACGGAACGTAAGGCAGCAAAACACAGAGCCGCAAACCCAACATTTGACCAAAGACATGATTCGAGCTGATGCATATAGTACCCAACTTGAGACGCCGAACACTCCACGAGGTGTTCGGACTTTTATGATGACGGGCAGAATTGTGCCCTAAGCCCCTTGTGTCCGTGTGCGGCATTGTCTTCGACGCGGTCAATGCCAAAGTTGCCAGTTCGCCGGCTATAGGAAGAAGCCGAGGCCGATTCAGCAACAAGAGACAAGAATAAAAGGTCTACGAGGGTCTTAATCAAAAGAATCCTTGCGACGGGTCCCTACCGCACGCTCTGCGCTGGTTCCGCGCAGCCGTTATCCCGACGGGTACGCACGTTGTTCATCTCAGAGAAAAGAGAGGAACATTTCAAAAACAGTTCATGCGAAAATAATGCAAAAGAATAAGCGTAAATAATTAAGGCTAGGTTTATATGAAACCGATGTTAGTTGTCTTGCGCAGCCCTTGTGAAAGGGTATGCGGCTAGGGAGCCCCTAGTCACTGAGTCCGGATTCGTCTATCCGAATCCGGGGTCTTTAAGTGACCCTCGACTTTGAAATGGTGCCATGTGGACCGCGATCTTAAGTGTAAGAGACGCGTGCGGTATGGCATTGAAGCGGACAAAAGCCTTTCGTCCCAATAGTGCTTGATGTTCACTTTTAAATGGGACGATATGGAAAATTAACTTTTCTCGTCGAAAATTGTTCGGTGATCCGAACGCGACTTGAGTAATATCGAGCCTGTGCACTTGGCGTAAGGGCCCCAAGTAACTCCTTTGAAGGAAGTGCGGCTGTGTCGAATTTTGGTAGGGTCTATCCCCATCCGACGGATTGTGTTTGAATATAGCAGTTCAAGTCACCGCCTCCGCCCATTAGGACGCTTGTGAATTGTAGTCCGTCTATTATCGGATTCAATATCGCCGAGTCCGCCCCGCGATTCAACACTTTTGGAATAATCCGGTGGTCGAAAGTGATTGGTTTTAATATCCAATCTCTATGGTTTCTGCGGCCGACCGTGCGAAGCTCTTTAGAAAGTGCCGCCTTGTTCTTCCGTGTCCTCACATGAAGTGAGTTTATCGCTTTGACCCCTTGTGGGAAAGTCTTTTGTTTTCCGTGCCCCGCCGGGCGGGTTTATCTTCTTCGCTGACGCGCCGAGCCCTTTATGCGTTCGGCGTTTAGTCGGCGGACTGTTTGAAAACCCAACAATCCTGTGGGTGTGATTTGCGGGCCTTCCGGGTACTGTGGATTTGACATATCCGACCCGAATTTTGTGTAGGTTAGACAGTCCGTCATTGTCGTCCTTGATGGGTTGAGCTTTATTGTTCGCCGTGAGCCTTTAAATCCGGCGTTGATCGCCGTGTTTTGGGCTTTTCTCTTTATTCGGCGCCGTTCTTTTCTGCGCCGTGATTTTCCGCTTCCATCTCTTATCTCGGATGTACTTGGGTCAGCTGGTGCTACTTCTTGCCAACCAGCTGTCCTCTCTGCGGCAAAAGCGGTCATGAGGCTTGTTAATGCGGTCATTGTCCTCGGTTTCTCTTGACCGAGGTGTCCGCGAGCCATTCGTCTCGGACATTGTGCTTAAAAGCTGCTAAGGCTTCGCGTCCGGACAGCCTACTATTTGGTTCTTTTGGTAAGGAACCTGCTCCGCACTTCATGCCGACTCTCCGGGCTGTTGAGTTATGTGACTTAGGTCATCTCAGATCCGGAGGCGGACATAAGTCCCTTGACAATTTGCTCTAAACGCCTCCTCGAGCTCTTCCCAACTTCCAACAAGTTTTACTCGGGAGGCTTTTGAGCCAATGACGGGCTGGCCCTTTGAGCTTGAGGGGTAGATATTTTATGGCGTGGAGATCGCCTCCTCCGCCATATGTATATGCAATATATAGTCTTCTATCCGCACTCTGTGGTCTGTTGTTCCATCGTATGCTTCTATGTTTATGGGTTTAAACCCGCTGGGAATTATGCTCCAAAGACCTCGTCGGTGAAGCATAGTGGGTGTCGGCGCCCAGCTTTGTATGCGTTGCTATCGTCGGACACTTGACGTGTTCCTTTGCTTATTGGGGCTTTCCTTTGGGTCCGTAGATGGACTGGCTAGGCCATTTGACGGTGGGGCTTTATGGCCTCTTCGTCGAATTCTGGGAGCAGCTTGCGCTTCGGGTAGCTCTTCGATTGGTGGCTGTTGCCATGCTTGTCTGCGGTTTTGAGTACTTTGCTCCATCTTATCCGGAGCGCGTCTTCCGCTGTGTTGAGCTTCCGTTTTTCCTTCTCCAGGCTTCTTGCTGTAGCGATGAGCCTGCGTTTGTAGAGATCTTGTTCGGCGTGCTCCTCGAGTTCGTCGTCATTGGGGCTTGCTTCGTCTTCAGAGGGAGGTACATGGTTGTGATCCTCAACCTTTTCTTCCGCCGCCCTTTCGTGAGGGCTTGCTTCTACATCCTCCTTCGCTGAGTCTTGTTGGAGGGGTTTGTCTTCGCACTCTACGGGTATCATTATTTCTGTGCGGAATCTCCATTCTTGTTGTGGCGGGATTTAGAGCGCGCCGCCGGGCGTTTGGGTTGCTTCTTTAGGGAATTTTCCTCCGCCGCTTTCTCCCATCCCTTCGCTGGGGTATCCACCATGTAGACGTCGTGATGACGAGGTGGCCTTCCAGTTTCCCGTGGGCACTGGATCCTGATCGTCTCCGGCATCGTCGTCCATAGCGTCGATGTCATCGGAGTCGTAGTCTAGTATGTCGGTTAGATCTTCGACAGTGGCTACGAAGTGGGTGGTGGGTGGGGTCTGAATTTCTTCATCGTCCGTACTCCAACCGTCCTGGCCATAGTCCGGCCAGGATTCTCCCGACAGTGAGAGATGCTTCAGGGAATTCAGGATATCGCCAAAGGGCGAGTGTTGAAAGATGTCCGCGGCGGTGAATTCCATAACCGGCGCCCAACCTGGCTCAATTGGCGGGGGCGCGGGAGGCTCGGAGTCCGGAGAGGAGTCCGGCGTCTCGGGATCACGAGTTTCGCAAGGGACAAAATCGGTATTCGGCTCCATCGCCGTAGATGTTGAAGCCCCGGGCGGCGTCTATCCACCGACCCTCGCCATGGGCAATCGGCTCCGCAAGTAGCGGGCGGATTCAAGCGCCACCAAAGCACCGTCCGGCGGCAGAGCCGATCATGCCCATCGCTGCGGTCTTGCGCGCTTGGCTGTGGCTCGAGTCCGTCAAGATCAAGTCTCCGCGTTATCGGCCGTGAAGTTTAGGCTTCGAATCGACCGACGGCGGGGCGAAGCTGATCTGCTCCAGATGGCCAAGAGAGTTGGCCCGCATGCAAAGCCGCCAATACGAAGATCTGCTCGGGAGAAAAGTCTCACCGACAGCGTTGAAGTTTGAAGATGCCATCGGCCTATCGGTGGCGACGCAGGAACTCTCAATGAAAGCACCAATGTCGGTGTCAAACCGCGGATCTCGGTAGGGGGTCCCGAACTATGCGTCTAGGCGGATGGTAACAGAAACGAGGGACACAATGTTTTTAGCGTGTTCGAGCCCTCTCGATGGAGGTAATACCCTCGCCCCGCTTGATTAATATTGATGATATGGGTAATACAAGAGTAGATCTACCACGAGATCAATGAGGCTAAACCCTAGAAGCTAGCCTATGGTATGATTGTTGAGATGTAATGTTGTGTCCTACGGACTACAGCCCTCCGGTTTATATAGACACCGGAGGGGCTAGGGTTACACAGAGTTGGTTACAATGGTAGGAGATCTACATATCCGTATTGCCAAGCTTGCCTTCCACGCCAAGTAAAGTACCTTCCGGACACGAGCCGGAGTCTTCAATCTTCTATCTTCGTAGTCTGGGAGTCTGGCGGATATTGATAGTCCGGCTGTCCGGACACCCCCTAGTCCAGGACTCCCTCACACACGATTAGTCCGCAAAAGCATTGTCATCAATCACCAAAACCACTTGGGAATAAATATGCCCTTACAATCTCCCCCTTTTTGGTGGATTGATGACAATACGGGATTTGCACAAGCACGATATAGAGTAAGCGTACAAACCCCACCGTCCAAAAATGTAGATGGGCTCCCCCTAGATGTGTGATATCTACATAAGTGCTTTGGACTGCACGGCACACATCCTAGGATCAACGCTCCCCCTACATTTTAGAGACCAACAATCTAAGCAAGGTATATGAGAGCAGCATACATGATTTAACAAGAAACGCAAGCAACTCATAAGCTAGATAGTGACATAGATAATGATACTGGAAAGATAAGGTAGCATAGGTAGCATATGTCTCACACCATATGACTCGAACTTAGGTCTCACAGACAAACCAACCAAAGCAAATGCGAGGAAAACACGAACACAAGAGACGGAAGGCACAAATCGCAAATCCCTAAACTCTCTCCCCCTTTGGCATCGGGACACCAAAATGGAGAGGGAGTGATGCTACGGCTCCAGGTGAGAGCAAACGGGGGACACACACATCAGAGCCAAGGGGGATCATCTGCGCCACCGTCGTCAGTCTGGAAGTGCTCGGCATCGAATCGGTCCACGGGCGGTCTGCTGAATCCACCTCCTCCTCGAAGCTGGTCCTCGATCTCTCGCTGATCAGAGCACCTAACCGACGATGAGCTCCTTGTGGCGACCTCGAGCCTTCTTCTCAGCCACATGAGTCATGTACTGACCATGAGCCTCCATGTAGAACAACTTCTTCATCTTAGACTTGAGCTTCTTTGCCCAAGAGGGCTCTGCCTCAGAAGGCATGTAGTCATCATCATCATCATCATCAGCTCCAGCCTCCTCCTCGGTCTCCATGGCAAGAGGCATTTAAGGAACTCCAGTCCTAGGGGCCTGAGTGCCCCAGCTTATCCTTCTTCCTCGGGCGCTTGACATCATGAGAGATCAACTCTCCGGTCTCCAAGATCACCTTGGGATAGACACGATCCTAGGCCTTCTCAATGAGCAAGATGATGAACGGACCATAAATCGGGCACTTGCGCCGGAGATAGCGACAGCAGCTCGCACCACATAACATGAGAGATATCCAAGGACTCTCCGGTGTCTGTCCCTTCTCACGCCGGCGTAAAAGAAGCATGTCCACGAGATAAGAGTGAACTGGTCCAGATTCCCGATCGAGGGAAAAGAGTCTCTCTGAAGATGCGGTGAAGGATATCCAGATAGGCAGGCAGCTCATAGGTTTCCTTCTTTGTCTCATGGTTGATCCTCAAAGTGCAGTAGGGCCAGAGAGCTTGCTTGTGAGTGACATTGGGGCGGCCGTGAGGGCGAAACCCGACAGAAGACTCAAGACCTAGATCTTGCACCCCAATCAACTCCATGAACGCTTTCCACTTGATTGAAAACAACTTGCCATTGGTCATCTAGGTGAGTGTCCTGTCCTCATCAGTCCCAAGGTGAACCATGGCATAGAATTGGGCCACAATATCAGCATCATAGTCCTTGTTGAATTTCATGATCCCAAAAATGTTCGCTTGAGTGCACATCCAAGAGCTTCACCAAAGTATTCGTGGATCTTGCTCCATATGGTCGGTGTCGATGGAGTGCACGTTGACATAGAGGTTCTTCTTGGCTTTGAGAACATCGAAGAAGATGGCAAACCGAACCTGTTCGAACAGACGGTTGACCAAAGAGGATCTTGTTCGCCTCATACGGGTTGCGGCGCGCGCTTTGCCCGTAACTCCTTTGGCTGCATTTCGCACGGTTTTGCTCGGCTTTGGCTTGACCCGTGCTTCTTCCGGAGTTCAGCCGGAGGTGGAGCACTTGAAGATCCTCCGCAGGCTCGGTGGTGCGGTAGCGCTTGGACGTGGCACGACCGGGGTTGACACGACGAGCCTGATGCTCAGGGACCTCATCACCTGGAACCACACACAAGAACACGCAAACAACCAGAAAGAACGAGCATAATCCACAAAACACGAGCAAAAGGATCACTGAAAGGTAGGAATATGGCGGGATACCCTCTTTCTGAAGGAAATATGCCCTAGAGGCAATAAGTAGCGAAGAGACTGGGCTGGGCCTCAACTACAACTAGTCCGGCCCAACCACACGGGAGTTGGCCTTGCGACCCTGGTCGACGAGTTGTCAAGGTCGCTGCCAGCTAGGGCCGCCATGTCAGGGATGGTGACAACATTTCAGTTACCAAGTTGGCAACAAATATTTGGATGGAAGTTTGGCAAGACAATTAAAACAGAGAGGGGGGGAAGGGAAGGAGATTATAAAAAAAAAAAAGAGAGGAGGGGAAGGAACCTCGCCAGAATTTTATGGCGAAACAAATACTTGCCCAAAGCTAAACCATTTAATCGTTCCTAAAAAAAAAGCTAAGCCATTTAATCAGCACAGCCAAGTTTTGGAACACTACAATTAGCTTGATAAAAGCATGCCCAGGAAAACAAAGCCACCGTCAGCGAGGAGCAAGATCTCTGCCGTCTCGAATTCCACCCCGTAATTTCCTCACCTACCCGCACGTCCCCGCGCACGTACCCCCATACCCGGTTTAGCCTCTCCTTAATTCGTCTCCCAGTCTCCTTCCTCCCATTCGAAATCTGGCGTCTCCAGGTCTAGGGTTCTTCTCTCTCAACAGCACGCCGCCTTTCATCGCCCGACAAAGAACGAAGTTCCATCGGAGAGATGTCGCGACCGGTCCCGAGGAACGACGTGGAGATCGAAGGGAGATTCGTGCTGCTGGAGCTCGGACCCCATGAGCAAACCAAGAGATCCAAGAAAGAGTTCTCTGTCGGGAAACGGAGATGGTATTGCCGCTGCTCCTATTTGCCTTTATGTGTTCGTTCTTCAACAAAATCCTTGCAGCGGGCGGGTTTTCGGTTGGTATTTTCTTTGTTTCCAAGTGTTCCTGATTGTTCCGTTTGAATTGTGTAGGCAACTGTCTGCCGTCCGAGTCGACGAGCATACTTCGGTGACGCTTTCGACGTCTTCACTGTTTTGGGACAAATGTTTGGCTTCCGTTACCCTAAAACTTGTGCTCTTCCCTGAAAATCAACCGGTGGTAGTTCATAATCGTCAAGGTAATATTTTCTTGTGTGAACTATGGACAGCACCGATCAATGTGTAGTTCGCAAAATATTGTAGGGTAGCCTATTTCCCCTATCTTGCTATGAAATGTTCTCCTTAGACACTGATAAATTACTACAACCGCCCGATCTAGAACAAAGATTCGTTCAAGTGTACAAAAATGACAGGATCTTGAACAGGCGGTCATCGACTCGAGACTAAACACTCAACTAAGTGTTTTGTATTCCCTCCGTAAACTAATATAAAAGCGTTTATATCACTACTTTAGTTATCTGAATGCTCTTATATTAGTTTATGGAGGGAGTACTTCGTAAAACTAGATATACTTTCTTGGGTCTATTTATTGGCGGAACAAATCACGTTAATCATGTTGACTCTTTTGTTACAAACAATGTGTATGACATGATATTTATCCGTGGCCGGCCTCTTCGCAATGTGTACACAATATCCTGGGTTCTAAATCTCGAATAATATACTGTACATAATTTTTGTCTTTTTAGACTTTGTATTTTTTCACATACATGTATTAGCATTTGGTAATTTCTAACATCTCTGTATTACTTATTTTACGTCTTTACATGGGCAAAAAAAAAAATCTAACATTACTGACAAGCAGTACACACATGCAGAAGTTGACCTACCTCTCAATGGTCCTCATACATGGACAGTGACGGATGGATGTAAATCTCCAAGATGCTTGGTTGAGATCGAGTTTCGCAACATTACTGAGGTAAAACTCACATATTTTTTCTACCTTAAAGTACATATGGTTATTTATTAACTTCTACCCCATTCGTCCTATAATATAAGAGCCTTTTTGACGCTAACACTAGCGAACGCTCTTATATTATGGGATGGAGGGAGTATATAATATTATAAGAGTCTAAGTCCCTTAAAAAAAATTTGGATACTCTTGAGCTCTCCGGATATTGTAAGAGTAAGTTAGGGACCAAGACTATTCGACATAATCCTTGATGGACTTTTGTGACGATGGTCTAGATAAGAAATGTACCTGACACAAAAAAATTGTGATCGAATTTGGATTTCAAATTTTGTGCCATATTAGATTTCAGGTTAATTAATGCTGTCAACTTATTTGAAATAATTGTTCCTTTTACAATTTAAGTTATATCACATGGATGATTGCACTTATGGCTAATTGCATTGAGTTTAGAGATGATCCCAAATATATGAATGGGACCGAATGTATGTCGTTAGCTCGTTGCCGGAGTTTGCACATCCGCTTCTTGTTTTGTTTATATGATTTTCTGTCTGAATAAAGTGGAACTTAAGGACAACAATGCAGCAGCAGCATATATTACTGCTAGTGTAACGAACTGACGATGCAGTTTTCTGTATTACAGTACGGCAAGACAGAATCCTTTCTGCGCTCTACGCAAATGAGGACGGCGTCAGTGGAGCAAGCCCAGTCTGGCGTCGCGCGCATGCTGCGAGAAGGCATCCTCACCGACATCACCGTCAACGCGGCCGGCGGCAGCATGAGGGCCCACCGCGCCGTCCTGGGCGCGCGGTCGCCGGTGTTCCTGAGCATGTTCTCGCACGACCTCAGGGAGAAGGAGCTCTCCACGGTGGACATCTCCGACATGTCCATCGGCGCGTGCAAGGCCCTGGTCCGCTACCTCTACGGCGACGCCAGGTCCGAGTGGGAGCTGCTGGAGCACCGGAGCGAGCTCGTCGCCGCTGGCGACAAGTACGGCATCGCCAACCTGAAGAAGGCCTGCGAGGAGAGCCTGAGGGAGGACGTGGGCGTGGAGAACGTGCTGGACAGGCTGCAGATGGCGCACACCTACAGCCTGCCGGCGCTCAAGCGGACGTGCGTCAGGCTGCTCGTGGACTTCGGGAAGATGTACGAGATCCCCGAGGATTTCGAGGCGTTCATGGCGGCTGCGGACCAGGATCTTGCTGACGAGGTCCGCTCGACGGCGATTCTCCGAGGGAGAAAGCTCGCGGCCAGAGAGAAGAAGCCTGCAGCTAAGAAGACTCGGCGCCCCGGTGTGAGGAAGTCTCCGCCTAGCAAGGCTTCAGGCAGCAGCATTCCGGCTCGGAGGTCCAAAATCCCGACGTCCACGCCTAAGCTGGATGCGAGCAACACTGCGGCGGGTAAACGGGGTCGCCGGCGGAAGTCCACGGCAAGCCAGGATCCCGACGGCGGCGCTCCGGATAAACGGCCTCGGCGGCTCAATGTCCGGCTTGCAGGCGACGAGTGGGCCAAGTGAGTTGTGCCCGCTTCGTCAGTTACAACTTGGTGCAAGATTTCCAATTCTAGGTCTGGCACGTGTTTTGCTCAAACCTGTGTGGAAGCGGTTCAATGTCGGGGCTTTGTAGGCGATGAGTGGGCTAGATGAGTACTGCCTTCCCGGTTCGTGAATTACATAAGTATAAATTGTGTTGCCCAAGCTTTGTGCACCAAGAAGTGATGGATTACATGTTTCCAATTTTTGTTGGACAAAGGATTGCTAAGTCCATTTATGATCTGTATTTTTTTTGGAAGAAATGCACGTGTCTGACTTTATAAATAAAGCCACGAACGGCAGAGTTAATAGCCAACATAACAGTATGAGAATACAGAGTTAACCACCTACTATTGCGGGGCTGGGGAAGGTGCAGTCAAAGACATGTACTATGGTCTGTCTATGGCAGATTAAATCCGCGCTGCTTCTGCTCCCCGCAAACCTCTTTTTACCGGAGGGGGTATGTACCGGTGTTAAATCCACCCTTCAATTCTTGGAGATTGGTGCACACTGTCTACATGTATACTAGTATTCCTTTGTATTCTGTTAAACATCATCATGTATGAAATGTCGTGTCAACTTTTGTCAGCACTTTTTGCCCGTACCGTGCATGCATGTCTCAGACATACTCTCCTCCTCTAGCTCCCATAACAAAGGTACCATTTAAATTTCATTTGACATTTTCAACCGTTTATATCTTTTAAATCAAAATTACATATGTGAAATATTTTATATATTTGATCTCCGGGTGGCAAGACCTTTAGAACAAGATCACTTTCGGATACATTTCAAATACTTTTAATTTTCAACATTTCAATTAACTTATTTCACTCTATATATTATGTGTGAAACTGCTTATTTCACTGTTTGAAACTTATTTCACTCTATATATGGAACATATGAAACATGTTATTTCACTCTATATATTTTAAACACCTTTTAATTTCAATGTTTCAAATATATGAAACATGTTATTTCACTCTATATATTTTAAACACCTTTTAATTTCAATGTTTCAAATATGTGAAACATAGTTTGAAAATATAATTTTTGTGATGTGTGAAATCAGGTTTTTAAACGAGTGGAATATAGTACTTCAAATGAGTGAATCTAATGTTTTCTCTCAAATGAGTGAAATAAGTTTTTTCAACTGAGTGAAATCAGTTGTTTCAAATAAATGATATATTGTTTTGAAATAATAAAATCAATTTGTGAATGAGTGAAATATGTATTTCAGAGAAGTAATTTCATATATTTCAATACATATCTCACTAAAATAACAAGTTACAAATATATGAAATAGCAGTTTCATATATTTCAGAGAAGTAATTTCATATATTTTCACAAAATTAGTTTCACAACTCGCAACACCACATTGAAATATATTTCAAGGAAGTATTTCATATTTTTCAATACATATCTCACTGAAATAACAAGTTACAAATATCAGAAATATCAGTTTCATATATTTCAGAGAAGTGATTTCATATTTTTTTCACAGAAATTAGTTTGACAACGTGCAACAACACATTGAAATATCAGTTTCACATATTTTACACAGCTCAACTACACATAGCTATTTCAATTAATATCTCACTGAAAATCATTCAATCATTTTGAGAAATATGTAACACTTCCAGTAGTGTTTAAGAATGAGTGAAATTAGTTCTTTTAAATGAGTGAAATCATTTTTATGAAATTAGTGAACTTGATTTCGAATATTAGTGAAATATGCATTTTTAAATAAGTGAAACCAGTGTTTAAAAATGTTTGAAATTAGTTTTTTTAACAAGTGAAATCATATTTTTTTTGGAAATTAGTGAAACAGTCGAAATCATTTTTGTGAAATACTGAAATAATCTTATATTTTTCTGAAAGTGATTTCAAAGATAATTGAAATATACAAAATAAAAGTAGTTGAAATATATCCTAGATTGATCTTGTTTTGAAGGTCTTGTCGGCGCGAATTCTAATATATAAAAAGTTTAAAAAGTGAACATTTGTTTGAAAATATATCAATCATTTAAAATATGAGGATGAAAATTAATGCATGTTAGATGTATGGGAGAGAGAATGCATGCATGCACGGTTATTTTTCTCCTCCCTATCTCTCTCTTCTTTGTAAAAGGCTGCCACCATGTACCTTCTGTCAGGCTGTGTCACTAGTATTCACAATGTATAGAGCAAGATATAATATACGTTATCAGATCACACGAATCTTGATGAAATGCATGTGTGGTGGATGTCACACCGGTAGGTACCGGTTCCGGTAGAAAAACTTAGTCGCTGCTACCTAGGCGAGCAGTCGTCCTCGACACTTACATCAACTTTTCCTTCGTATCCTGGTGCTGCCTGTGATGTTAAAGTCCTAGGGCCAGTCCTAGGCCATGGCAAAAGGCTTAGGGCTTGTTTGGTTTCAAATAAGTCACCAATTTATAAGTCGAAAAGTGAAAAAAGTAACTTATAAGTCACCCCAACTTTTATAACTCATAAGTTGCTCCACCCCAACTTAAAACTTATAAGTCACCCCCTTTTGCATGGGTCCCACCACCTGCATGATGTTGATTGGTGTGGGAAGATGTGTCGGATGACTTATAAGTCAGGTGACAACCAAACAGACGTGACTTATAAGTCACTGGTTTTAAGTCACCTGACCTATAGGTCAGGTGACTTACTGGAACCAAACAGGCCCTTAGGGCCAATACATCTACACACCTAAATAAATGTTAAAAAATGTGATTTAAAGAACATAATGGCGGAGTGGGGGCATATGCCCCCCACCTTCCGCACACACTTAACCATGTTGTATTTATTCAATAGTTATTTATGGCTGAGTACATTTATCTTATAAGCATTATTAGCATGGGAAAATATGTGGTACTCCCATCCTTGCGGTACTCTCTGTGCTCCAAGTTCAAAAATGTTGAATCGGTATGGGCCCTAGCCCATCAAGATCTGTCTCTTGGGTCCAAGCCCATGAGAGGTGCTGACCTAGAAGAGGAGCCCCTCTTCTCTTGTCCCGTGAGAGCCGCCACATCTGAGAGAGACACTCACGCAGGCAACAAGACAGGAGGTTGTTGTCTGAAGGTACCCATCTCCCGATTCAACATGGTATCGAGCCAGGCGACGACGGTGGCGGCGTAGTCCCTCGCCGGAGAGGTGGTGGTGGGGCCCAGCGGGGTCAGGCGAGAAAGGAGGCTGGTGCGTGCGGTGGCGGCGCGGCTGGGCTCGAGGAGCTGCGACGCGGCCGGAGGGAGTTGCTTCCTCTTGTCCTGCTTCGCGTCCCTGGGGTGGCTAGCTGCGAAGTGGGCGGCCTAGGAGGGCTGTTGCGGGCTGTGCAGACCGCTGCGGCAAGAAGAGGAGGAGGAAGAAGGCGGCGCAGATTTGGGCTGTGTCTTGAGTCGCCGCGGTGGGGAGCTGCTATCGTTGGTCTTCTTGAGCAGAAGAGGAACTGCAGCTGCTGCTGCTGCTGCCTTGTGTTGTTCCCCGGAAGCTTCTTGAGCTGCTTGTGCTTGTGTGGCTGGTTCTTGGTGCCGGGGTAGAGGAAGAAAGAGGTGCAGCCCGCTTGGATCGCTTGCGTCGAACAGGAAGAGCCTGGCTGGACCGCTTTTGTGCTTTACAGAGATTTTTTTTTTCTCTGTGGACTTGCTGTTTTGAGCTTGGTGTTGTTGTTGTGGTGGTGGTGCTGCTTGGGAAAGAAGATTCTCTGGGGCTGAGTTTTGCTGTTGCTGCTTATTCCGTCAAACGATGGTTGAACCAACTGGTCTTGCCAAGGCTTTGGGGAAGCTCGCTAAGATCCTCGCGAAGTCCAGCTCTGGGGCCATCATTCCTCTACAGGAAGTGGCTCAAAAGCTTGAAATGTCGCCCCTGGACATGAAGCTAGAGGGGGCAACAAATTATTTGAGCTGGTCCAGGAGGGCTTTGTGGGCTGTGGAGCAGAAGGAGCTTGATGGATATTTGTTGGGCACCGTTGTAGAACCAGGGGACAAGAGTAGTGCGAGAGGGCAAGAGGTGGAAGGTCATCCAATCTGCACTTATGGTGTGGTTGTTGAACTCTGTGGTGCCCTTCATTGGGCGCCTGTGGAGGGGCTATCCTCACCGCCGAGATATGGAAGATTCTGCCCACTCAATACTCGCAAGGGCAATGTCATGCTCATTGCTCGATTGAGGACAAGATTAGGTTGTCGCGCCAAGATGATGGCATGTCGGTGATGACATACGTGGCGTAACTCATGTGCTCTGTGGGCTGATCAGATAATCGTGATCCCTGGAACTCTATGATGCGGCTTCAATCGAGTCAGGGGATAAGTGGATGGCACGCATGCGTGTGCTGAAATTTTTGGCTGGTCTCAAAGGTTGCTTTGATGGCAGGAAGGCTTCCCTGTTGCACCAACCTAGTCTGCCTAGCATTCCCGAGGCTATTGCAGCGATGACTCAAGAGGAGGTGCGCCTATCCCTTGAGCATGCAGACGTGAAGGTTGTGCCAGCTTCGACATTTGCAGTCACTAAGCGCATGGAGTGGGGAGATCCCACCAAATGTCATATTTGTGGGAAGGTAGGTCACTGGAAGAGAGAATGTCCAACTCGTGGCAGAGGCAGGGGATATAACAGAGGGGGAACAGGCGGAGGTAGAAGTGCTAGAGGAAGAGGTGGATACTCAGAGACCTCATGGGGCCAGGCTTCTAGAGGCAGAGGTGGCTACTCAGGACACTCAGGGGGTCAGAGGGCTCACATGGCCATTGCAGGAGACACTGGGACGTCCAAAAGCAAAGATGTAGATGATGTTGTCTATGGAGACTTTGCTCACTGGGCCTCCACTGATGAAGGTAATCCAGAAAGAGCATCTCTTGCTACTAATGAGAGTGCTCCAGAGTGGGTTCTTGACTCTGGAGCATCTAAGCATGTTGCTAGTAACTCCTGTGTGTTCGAGTCTTACACTAAGCATCCTCCCTCTCACACGGCACTATACAAACGGTGATGGCACAAAACAACCAGTCATAGGGGTTGGTACAGTAAAGTGTACTCTGACCATTTCCCTATCGTCAGTTTTACATGTGCCAGCCTTTCCTGTCAATTTTGTCTCTTTCAGTGCACTCATTGATCAAATGGACTATCGTGTGATCCTTGACAAGTTTGGTTGCTTGATTCAGGTGCGACAGGCGAGGCAGACGGTTAGGAATGGCACCAGGCATAGGGGGCTCTGGTACATGGACCAGGAGGTGCAGCCGGACTTGGTGTGTGCTGCGACCATGGAGGATAAGGAGAAGCAGGCGATGATCCATCACTGTAGGATGGGGCATGTATCTTTTGATAAGATGAGTAGAATATTTCCGGATATTATGTGTGGAATAGGCAAAGGCAAGCTGACATGTGATGCTTGTGAATATGCAAAACACACACGGGCCTCATATGCGAGTAAGGGGCTCAGGAGCATATCTCCTTTTATGCTTATTCATTCGGATGTATGGACTAGCCCAGTGGTGTCAATGAATGGGAAGAAGTATTTTGCTACCTTTATTGGCTGCTATTCTCGCATGACTTGGATTTACTTGATGCGTCACAAGGATGAGGTGTTTAGCTGTTTTCAGAACTTCCATGCTCTTGTAAAGAACCAGTTTTAGGTACAGGTCAAGGTGCTCAGGACGGACAATGGGACGGAGTATGTGAACAACATTTTTGGGGCTTTCATGGCTGACCATGGGATTCTTCATCAAACTTCATGTCCGGACACCCCCCTCAGAATGGAGTGGCTGAACGGAAGAATCGTCATGTTCTTGAGGTTGCTCGGTCATTGATGTTTACCATGAATGTGCCTAAGTTCTTGTGGGATGATGCAGTTATGACAGCCACATACTTGATCAACCGGACACCTTCCAGGATACTTGGCATGAAATCTCCGTCTGAGTTGCTCGTTGGAGATAATAAGTTTGTTATTCTGCCAAAGTTGTTTGGCAGTACCTGCTTTGTTCATGATCATCGACCATCTGTTGGCAAGCTTGATCCTTGGGCAGTGAAGTGTGTCTTTCTGGGATACTCGTCTAGTCAGCAGGGGTATAAATGTTGGTGTCCCTCTAAAAAACGCAGGTTTGTAAGTATGGACGTTACGTTCAGGGAGTCTGATCCATTCTATGGTGAGCCGACTGATCTCAGTCTACTGTTTGCAGAGCTTGACCACCTACACCCTGTGCATGATGGTCAAGAGGGGGAGAAGGATGTGTCTCATACTCATGGGGATTCTGTGGACATTAACGCTGATAATGATGTGCAGGCTCAGGTTCAACCAATAGTGGGTACAATTCCGGTTAGTGCCATCACTGACGATGATGTGCAGGCTCATGTCGAGCCAACTGTTGATACACTTAAGATTGGTGCTCTCCAGGTTCTTGTTCGGGATCGATGGCAGACAAATACCCTGGTGTACTCTCGACGGCAACCACAAGTGCAGGGGGAGCAGCAAGGCAGTGAGGCAAGAGTGCAGGGGGAGCAGCAAGGCAGTGAGGCAAGCTCATCTGACACAGTGGAGCTGCCCATTGCGTTGCGAAAACCTACACGTGAAGCGGCAAGGAAGGGTGAGGTAGCAAGGAAGGCTCTGCCAAAGGCTTTGTCACCTTCATATAAGGCGTTTGTTGCCTCTCTGCAAACTGTGTCTATCCCTAAGGATTGGAAGGCTGCAAAGCAAGATCCGAAGTGGCGTGAATCGATGATAGAGGAGCTAGAAGCATTGAAAAAAAACAAGACATGGGTGCTAACCACATTGCCGGCAGGAAAGAAAGCAGTGAGTTGTAAGTGGATTTTTCTTGTGAAGCGTAATCACGAGGGCAAGGTGGAGCGGTATAAGGCTAGATTGGTTGCGGAGGATATAGTCAAACTTATGGAATTGACTATGATGAGACATTTGCTCCAGATTGCAAAGATGAACACAAGATGTGGTATTGGTCTCGTGTGCTGCAAACTTTGGGTGGAAATTGCACCGTTAGATGTCAAGAATGCCTTCTTACATGGTGACTTGAAAGAAGAGGTATACATGGAGATACCGCGAGGTTTTGGCACGTAATGACTACGGGAAGGTATGCGGTGAAGAAATCCTTGTATGGTGCGAATCAATCACCGAGGGCATGGTTTGATAGGTTCGATTTAGCTATTTGGAATATGGGGTATGGCCAATGTAATGGTGATCACACGGTGTTCTATAGACACATTGATAAGAAGATCACCATTGTTGCGATGTATGTTGATGATATCATCATCACCGGAGATGATGAGGGGGAAATAAAGAGAGTGAAGGGGTGTCTGAGCAAGGAGTTTGAGGTAAAAGACTTGGGAAATCTAAAGTACTTCCTTGGCATAGAAGTGGCTCGGACAGAGAAGGGAATATCTTTGTGCCAACGAAAATACACCTTGGATCTTTTGAGTGACATGGGCATGGTGGGATGTCGTGCAGCCCCTACTCCGATTGAACAAAATCATCAAGTAACAACACAATCAGGTGAGCTAATGAATAAGGAAGATTATCAGAAGCTGGTTGGGAGGTTATTGTACTTGTGTCATACCAGGCCTGACATTACGTATGCCGTGGGGGTGGTGAGCAGATACATGCATGAACCAAGGAGTGGGCATCTTAATATTGTTCACAGAATCCTGAGATACTTGAAGGGACTCGAGTAAAGGGTTGTGGTTTGCGAAGAGTGGACATCTTGAGGTGGATGGCTATAGTGACTCTGATTGGGCTAGCTATCAAGATGATAGACGATCAACTTCAGACTCTTGTGTGTTTGTGGGAGGAAATTTGGTGTCATGGAGAAGCAAGAAACAGATCATTGTGTCTAGATCAACAATGAGAAGCTGAATATAGAGCATTATCTCAAGGGTTGTGTGATATGCTCTGGGTGAAGCACCTACTATGTGAGTTGAAACTTTTGAGGAAGGGACCCTTAAGGGTGTGGTGTGACAATCACCGGCTATAGCCATTGCTAATAACCCAGTTCAACATGATAGGACGAAGCATGTGGAAATTGATCGCTTCTTCATTAAAGAGAAACTTGATCTTTGGGATCATCACCTTACTCATGTCACTCTGGGCAGCAGTTTGCATTGCTTGATAAAGGGACTGGGAACAAAGGATCAGAACTTGGCGTGTGACAAGATGGGGATGATAGATATCTACCACCCATCTTGAGGGGGAGTGTTGAACCGGTATGGGCCCTAGCCCATCAAGATCCGTCTCTTGGGCCCAAGCCCATGAGAGGTGCTGACCTAGAAGAGGAGCCCCTCTTCTCTTGTCCCGTGAGAGCCGCCACATCTGAGAGAGACACTCACGCAGGCAACAAGACAGGAGGCTGCTGTCTGAAGGTACCCATCTCCCGATTCAACAAAAAACAAATGTTAAATGTTTTCAAAAATTTCAGAAAAAAATGTGAATGTTCTCAAGGAATGTGACTACAACCCCTAAAAATTTCACGTTCAAACTCAAAATGTACATTGAGAAAAAAAAGTGAAATCCAGGTATGAATAGTGTCAGTGTTGATTTTCTCTTTTCTTTTACACTATTCATGCCAGATTTCACTTTTTTTTCTTAATGTGCATTTCAGATTTGGACCTAAAATTTATAGGGGTTATAGTTACATTTCTTGTGAACATTCATAATTTTTTCTGGAATTTTTTAAAACATTTATGAATGATTTCTTTAAACTTGGAGCACCGGGAGTACCCCATCCTTGGGAGTACATGATATTTTCCCTTATTTGCATCATATAATCACTGTTAAGAATCAAACAACGTGTCCCTACTGAACCGTCATACCGAGCCATCATTAGGATTAGCGTAAATACAGTTATTAGTGTCCAAAGCGCCGTACGGACGCGATCACCCGTACGGACGCCTTCTCGATGCCGGACAGGCACCTCCTGTAACAGGCGCCTCAAATTGAGGCGCTAATCCTTGTATATAAAGGGCCTTGCCCAACTATCAATGACACACGTTTTCTCTCGAATTCTTACAATCACATATAAATGATGTATTAAGACTTTATTTGCTAACAAAATTGCCACTTTAATATTTATGTCCTTTAATAATTATACTAAAGTGGTCCGCTCGATGCGCTGGCTAAAATTCTAAAATTTTAATAGTGAAAACCTATTATTTGACTTGTGTAAAGAAATTGGAGCCATATATGATGACCTTTACAAATATAAGACTTCTAGAACATACTTCTGTCTTATGTATTTTGGTTACATATGCATACTATATGATCAATAGCATTGTGCAAATTATATATTTTTAGCATTTTCAGTATTTTATCATGTTGCATTGGAATATATTTTATTTAAAAACCAATAAAATAATTCTTATTCTTTTCTGGTAAATTCGCTAATGTTTAGTGGTTTCTTTACTGCAAGTGTTTTTTCAAAAAAAATATGAATTAGTTAGATTGTATTTATATAATATTCGCGCTAGCAACATCTTTATTGTCTTTATGTATTGCCCAAAATAAATTGAAAATAGGTAAACCATAATATTACGCAATCTGTTCTTAAAAGAAATTGCGGGCAAAATATTTTGTTTATTCCTCTAAATTAGTGTTACAATCTGCTATTACAAAAATAGACACTGTCTAGCACACGGTGCAACCAACATGTGGTGCTACATCCAGAACGACCAGTATTAGCTAAACAGTGAGCAACACCAATTTTGATGTTGATCTAACTTCTGCGGAATAAACCTACGCGGTTCCAGGAGCCTCTTAATTTCCAGAATCAAATGTCCATGAGCAGAGTTGTCCAATGACTCGTTAGTTAATGCAGCAACCAGGACATAACAATCAGATTGAATAATAATAGGAAGCCCCGTCCTCTACAAACTGATTGAGATACCTTCCAAGTTCCAACACGGCACTGATTTCATATTCTAGAGCATCTTTGCAATGGAAGAGGTCTTTGTAGGCCGAGATAATAACTGTCCATACCGAGTCTCTCAAAACCATACCTGTACCTGCCAACCCAATTTCCTTGACATAAGAGCCATCAGTTGATAGAGCACCCATCCAGCTGGCGTTTTAGGCCAGGGTAATTGTTTCTTTCTAATATTGGTACGTTCAACAGGGAGATCCACCACCGGCATATCTTTCCTTTAATAATTTCCCCAATACCGTAATGTGTTTTTTTAAACACCTCATATAACCAAGATTGTTATTACAATCATTCATTGCAAAATTCACCACGCAGGGCGGAACATCGTTGACAAGGATACCATCTGATCTATTATCGAAACTAAACTTTGCAATCGTATGGGCCACAACATTAGCCGAACGATTAGTCTTGGACTATTTAAAATTATTTCTAAGCTTTGATAAACTCCTCGCTTCCTTTTTCAAATCAGCCATTGGAGACCTATCTCCTATTTCATTTGCAAGGGACGCAACCACAAACGCATAGTCAGTCTCCAAAATTATAGGATTGTGAGAGGTAATACCTATATATAGACCCGCAATGCATGCTCGGAGTTCCGCCTCCTCCATGCTTTTATAAAGCCCATTGTAATCTCAAGAAGAGATGAGGACCTTCCCCGAAGAGTCCCTGACCACCACACTCACACTTGCAGCGCTAATGCTCTCCACAAAGCTTGCATCGACATTGATCTTAATATACTCCGAATGAGGGGATTGCCATAATACCTGAGTTTCCATAGGATTAGGAACAATTTTTAATCCAGACAGTAGACCTTTACCTTTATTTTTCGAGACCACCTCTGGGCAAGATTGAATTGCGACAAATGACGACCAATAATTCTCCACAAAATTAGCAGAGGCCGAGACAAGTTCCTTCCTCGTACCAAATATCAAGTCATCCATCAAGTGCCAGGCTCTTCAGAAAATGAAAAATAATTTGGTCACGTGGAGTAACATCCAATTGGTCCAAAAGAATAAGAAACCAATCAGAGCCTGAATGCTTAAAAACCTCCTCCCCAGGAAGATCTCATATATCCCTCATTGCCATACACAAAGCATATGCCTTAGGGCACTTGACTAGCGCGTGAAATGTATTTTCATCTTCCCCTCCACAAATAGAGCATGTACTAAGGGTGGCTTGGTGGTGCAGGACTCTGTTTACCTGGACAGCCAAGCTGTTCGTAGCGACACGCCAAGCAAAAATATGAATCTTCTGAGGAACATTGGTCTTCCAAATAATATTCCAAATCTTACTCTCCCCCAACACCGCGCCACTGTATTGCCCTTCATCTTCTTTACATTCATTTAGATTAAGTGCAAACATGTACGCACTTTTAACCGAGAATAAACCATTCTTCTCAAAATGCCAAGCTATAAAATCAGCTTCCACTGACAACTGAAGACGTAGACTTAAAATCTCCTCTGAACCATGTGGATAACATAAGTGACTAACCAAATTCTCATCCCATCTCCTCGTCCACTCAGAATTAAGTCAGACACCCATTTGATCATGGTCCTGTTCTTCTTTGCCGTAACCTTAAGACCAGAGATTCTTGGTAGCCAATTATCTCTCCAAATATTAATATTAGAGCCATCACATACTCGCAAATAACACCAGATTTAAGCAGGTCTGAACCATGCAGAATACCTTACCATGGAAGTGAAGCTAATTGTGGAAAAATAGTGTCAAGGATATGCCCCTGGGGATAGTATTTCGCCTTCATCACCTTTGTGCATAAGGACTCAGGGTTAACCACCAATCTCCAAGCCTGCTTAGCTAGAAGAGTTTGGTTAAATAATCCGAGATCACAGAAACCCATACCTCCCTCACCTTTAGGCCTAGTCAGTTTGTCCCAAGCCAACTAATGGGTTTTCCTCCTATCATCCTCGCCACCCCACCAAAAGTTCCTTATAATATGAGATAGCTCCTCACAAAGCGATGACGGGAAGTTAAAGATACCCATGGCATAAACTGGAAGAGCCTGAAGAACTGATTTGATCAACGTTTCCTTCGCCCCACTAGATGCATATTTTTCAATCCAACCCGATAAAATTATAAGAGCTTTTTCTTTAGTAGATTGAAATTTACCCGCCTTCGTTCTTTCTTGTGGCACAGGAATCCCAAGATATTTATCCTCAAAACCTTCAGCGGTAATATTCAAGATTACCATGATGGACACTTGATTTTCCATACTACACTTCTTCCCGAACATACTAGAGCATTTATCTGTGCTCAATAACTCTCGAGTCCCCTTCTCGTAAGTTGAAATGATATTTTTAATTGTCAACGCTTGATCAATGGACCCCTTGAAAAACATAAGGAAATCATCCGCAAATAAAAAATGAGAGATACCTGGAGCATGCCTATTCACCTTGAAATCTTGGAGAGCTCCTCTAGCACATGCATCCTGAAGCAACAAAGAAAGAGCTTCCGCCACCAGCAAAAATTGGTATGGAGATAAAGGGTCCCCTTGCCTGAGACCACAAGACGGGGAGAAAGTTTCCAAAAGTTGACCATTATAGCGCACAGGAAAATTTGACAGATGTGACACAAGCCATAATCCATTTTATCAAAACTGCATCAAAGCCAAACGCACCCATCATCCTTTTCAGAAAGTGCCAATCCACCCAATCATATGCTTTTGCTAAATCCAATTTATAAGCACAAAATTCGCCTTGATTATCTTTAGCGTGCTCAAAGAATGCATACATTCAAAAGCTATAAGAGCATTATCAGAAATTAATCTTCCAGAAATAAAAGCGCTTTGGGTTGGAGAGATCATACCATCAAGTATCGGTCTCAGCCTATTTACGAGGCACTTAGAAATAATTTTATAAATAACATTGCATAGGCTGATAGGTCGGGACTCTTTAATAGATTGGGGATTCTTCACCTTTGGAATACGAACAATAACTGTATCATTTACCCCATCGGGCATTATACCGGTGATAAAAGAACTGCTTAACTGCACGAATAATATCCTCTGTGAGCAGTCCCCAATTCCGTTGAAAAACCTTGCAGGAAATCCATCAGGACCTGGGGCTTTTAGGGGGCCAATTTGGAAGAGAGCATCACTGATTTCTTGGTCCGAGAAAGGCTTGCATAAGTCATTATTCATATCATCATCATTTACGAGCGGTTTCACAAGAGTGAATAATAAGAGAGGGATCAACAAACTCATCACTCGTATACAGGTGCTTAAAAATAGGAATTAGTGATCTCATGAATCTCCTCCACATTCTTAGTAATGGTTCCATAGTTCCTCCTGAGACTAGATATATTATTTTTCTTAGCCCTCCACGTGACCTTAGAACGAAAGAATTTTGTATTCCTATCCCCCCATTTTATTTTATCAATCCGTGATCTTAGCTTCCATAAAGTTTCTTCTTTATATAGCATCTCATCCATGTCCTTCAGAATTCTCTTACTCTCGACCATAGCCTCATGATCATTTCTTTTATATAGCACATTTAGTCTCTTCCTAGCCATATCAAGTTTCTTGGGAAGATAACCAGTAATCTGTTCTTAATATGCATAACACATCCGGAAGTGTCGTCGAGATGTGATCCATAAGATTGCGTAAAAATACTGAATCATTCAAAAATGTCACAAAATATTCAAGGATACATCTCCATTCAACTATTGATAAACATCAACGGTACACATCACTGTTAAAGGGAAAAACGTCTTATAACAACCTGAATTTATATATGTACCACACAAATTTTCTCTGAAAAGCTGATATCACGATATTCGCAATCTTCCCAAACCCCCACTCAAACCTAAAGTGACATCCCGTCTTCTTCTTTTTTGACGTTGTGACATCCCTTCAGCGGTGGCTTGCTTACAAAAGATGTTGCTGGTCTTTAGTTGGAAATTCTTCAATCAGATCTTAATCCTTTAATTTCCCTAGCTAACAAAGTACAATGTGCTTTATTAAAGCAATCAAACGTATAGGCCAGACGGTAAGAAAAATCATTGATAAAATCATTTTATGTGCTATAAAGCCTAGCCAAGCAACCGCCATTTTTTCTTAATCAAATACTCAATGCTCCAGCCAGTTTCCATAGAGAAAGGCACATCAAGCAAATCAGCTTTTGTGTAAAGTCTTTCTGGAGTACAATTTTTACTCCTAATTAAAATTGGACATAACTTAAATGGGTAGTAAGAAAGAAAAAATTGAGGGTCAAGACCAGCACAACAGAGAGAGGATACAGATGAAACATATTGATAAACCAAGAAAGTGTTGTGCTTGTAAAAAGTATTATATGGAGCCCCAATTATGGCCACCGAAAAAGACTTGCTGTGACACGCGCTATTTTCCCCTGGATCTAAGATCCAACGGCCGAGCTCGTACGGGAGCACCTAAGCTTAGGTGCTCCCGGAGCACCTGATATTTTCCCATGTTCCCCCGTCCCCTCAGACCGATGCTGGTTTAACATTTCAGGGGAAAGCTGGGGTTTAGCCACGCGTTGTTTGGTGCCAACTAAACGAAGAAGAGAAAACTGCGGGCAGATTTCGGTCACTAATTAGTCGGCGATAAATATTTTTCATGCGATTCTCAAAAATATTTGCCAAATGCTAAATGCAGTCAGCACCAGAATTAGCGTGGAAACAGGATGCCCAGGAAAAGAATTCAGCATCAAGTGAGGAACAATATCTCGCTTATCTCAAACCCCACCGCGTGATTTCCTCACCTAACCCCCAAATCACCGTGCACGGACCCCTAAACCGTTTCTGGACGGCATCTGCTTCCTTCCTCCTGCCATTCGAAATTTGGCGTTTCAAGTTCTAGGGTTACCGGCCGTCTCTCAACAGCACGCCGCCTTTTATGAACAAGAAAAAATCCATCCGAGAGATGTCAAGATCGACCCCGGGGAACGACGTGGAAGTTGAAGGAAGATTTGTGCTGCTGGAGCTCGGACCCGATGAGCAAAGCAAAAGATCCAAGGAGGACTTCTATGTTGGGAGCTGGAGATGGTATTGCCGCTGCTCCTCTTTTCCCTTGTGTTCCTTCTTCAACCAAATTTCTAGCGGAACACTATATTCAATTCTTTTAACTAAGTGTTTACTGGACTAATCCGATTTCTAAATGAACATCCTATGGTTGTTGTTGTTGTGGGCTATCTAGCTAGCTAGGATCCCCCAGCACCCGATGATTTCACATTATTTCTATATATTTTTTCCAAACATTATATGGTTTATAATTGTTCTGTCTGAATTGTGTAGGCAACTATCCGCAGTCCGAACGAACGGGCATACTTCAGTGACACTTTCGCCGTCTTCGCGATCTTTTGACAAATATGTTGCCTATGTTTCCCTGAAACTTGTACATTTTCCTGAAAATCGACCAGGCGTAGTTCAAAATCTTGAAGGTAAAATTTTCTAGTGTACAGTACACCACGGTCATGCCTTATCGTGCAATCGAAAAAATGCACTGTTTATGGTTTGTTACAAATAGATAGGAGTAAATTTTGTGGATCCACGCTTAGTTTGCAACAATATTGTAGGATAAACAATATATATAGTGTGATTTGGTTTTGCTATTCGATTGATGAATAATTAGTATCGTCCGGTCTAGAACAAAGAGTACATGTATAAAAAGAATGAGAGGATCTTGATCGGATGCTTATCGACACTTAATACTAAACATTCGACCGAGTGGTTTGTAATTAGCAAACTGCACCTCTTTTTGTTATCATTAATTTAACCGAATGGGGTCTGTCTATCGGAATCTAATCATGTTCACCTTTCTGTTGTGAGTGTGTATGGCGTGATATTTACTAATGGCCTTCTCTTTCCTGCCAGAAAGAGACCCATTGATCAATCTTGTGAACAAGATCACATAATAAGACATAACATGCTTAATCACTCAAATGCGGATAATAGTTTCTACTGCGTACCTATGCGTTTTTACCTATGTCTTTGTGATGTTTACTTCAAATCATGTGTCCTAAACCTCAAATAATTTACTGTAATTATTTTTGTCCGTTTTTAGTGGTTCAGACATTTTAGTCCCTCCAATCCGACATAAAGGCCGCGTCAATTAATTCGGATCGGAGGGAGTATCTTTTTTCAAGTATATATGTGTCCTTATACATGGACAGTGACTGATGGATGTAAATCAAGAAGATGCTTGGTTGACATCGAGTTTATCAAAATGGCTAGGGTAAAACTCATATTTCCGTTTCTTCATTTCGTTTTCTTCTTTGAAGTATTGTGTGTTTCTTAAAATAATTGTGAAGAGTTGTTGGCAGTACTTTAACTTTCTTCCGGATACTCTCGAGCTCTCCAGCTGCATGGTTTCCACACTTAGAGACCAAGAATATTCGACATCTAAATTTAGACTTCTGTGATGGTAAACAGGTGAAGAGATAAGAAAGAAGACAACTTCCTGATTCCACTAGACTATGCAAGAGAATTGGAAACCACGCGCTTAGTGTGAGCAGTAGAGAGAGAATACAATAGAGAAATGAGGAAGACACAAAGTAAACTGCAGTGCCGTCTATGGGCACTCTTTAGCCTCAATCACGAAAATAACACATTGCATTACATTTTAGCATCACGAAAATAAGTAGTCTTTAGCAACTTAGAGACTGAATAAGTCACGAAAATAAATACTCCCTCCTTCCCATAATGTAAGATCGTTTTGCAAGCTGTTTTAGCTTGCAAAATTATCTTATATTATCGGACAGAGGGAGTAAAACATACAGAAGTTCTAATGTGCATGGCGTCTGAGGCTGTTATTCACAGCACATTACATTTTTGTTTCTTGGTGTGATCATATTTGGATTTCAAATTATGTGGCATATTAGGTTTTTGGTTAATTAACACTGTCAAATTAATGAAAAAAATTGCCTGTACAATTTAAGTGGATGATTGCACCTAATTAATTGCTAGATTGCATTGAGTTTAGATGAATATTTCTAATATATAAATGGGACCCAATGTGTGTTGTTGCGCGCGATAGCACATCCTATTTCTTGCTTTGTTTATACGATTTTCTATCTAAATACATAGAAACCTTAGGGACAGTAATAGAGCAGGAAGATATATTACAACTACTGTAAAATGCAGTTTTTTTTGTTATACAGCGTGGCAAACCAGAGTCTGTTTTGCGTTCTAGAGAAACGAGGACGTCAGTGGAGCAAGCACAGTCTAGTTTTGCGCGCATGCTGCGAGAAGGCATCCTCACCGACATCACCATCAACGCCATTGGTGCCAGCATCAAGGCCCACCGCGCCGTCCTGGCGGCGCGGTCGTTGGTGTTCTTGAGGATGTTCTCGCACAACCTCAGGGAGAAGAAGCTCTCCACGGTTGACATCTCTGACATGTCCATCGACGCGTGCCAGGCCTTCGTCGGCTACCTCTATGGTGTCATCGTGTCAGAGGACGAGCTACTGGCGCACCGGGGCGAGCTCCTCGCGGCCGGTGACAAGTACGGCATCGCGGGCCTCAAGAAGGCGTGCGAGGAGAGCCTTAGGAGGGACGTGAGCACGAAGAACGTGCTGGAGAGGCTGCAGACGGCGCACACCTACGGCCTGCCGGCGCTCAGGAGGACCTGCGTGAGGCTGCTCGTGGACTTCGGGAAGATGTACGAGATTCCAGAGGATTTTCAGGAGTTCATGGATGCCGCGGACCAGGATCTCATAGACGAAATCCGTTCGACTGCAATTCTCAGTGGGAGAAAACTTGCGGCCAGAGAGAAGAAGACTGCAGCTAAAATAACTAGGCGCCGCAGCTTCTAGCAAGGCTTCAGGCAGCACTCCGGCTCAGTGCTCCAATGCAAGCAACACTGCAGCAGGTAAGCAGGGTCGCCAAACATGTCTGCATCTATTCTGACGGCGATCCGGATAAACCGCCTCGGTAGCCCAATTTCCGGCTTGCTGGCAGTGAGTGGGCTAAGCGAATTGTTCACGCTTTGTCAGTTACTCCCCTCTCTGTTCCGGAACAACTGACACGAGGAGACAAAATTTGGAACTGAAGTATTTACATGATAGTACTACATTGTTGGCTTGTTGCAGCATATCTTCGTTCTAGCTGTAGCGCATGGTTATTTGCTCAAACGTGTGTTCACGCCATGAGTGTGATGATAACATGATGTTATATGAGCTGCTCAATGTCGTGGGCTAAATGCCTTCCAGGTTCGTGAATTACATGAGTAAAATTGTGGAGTAACAATTCTGATTGGGCAAACGACGTCACTCAGGTCGGTCGCCTCGCTACGACTTCGTATATTCATTTGCACGCAACTGCATCTTTATCTCTCCCTCATGCAACATTTTTTTTTTGAACAGGGCTTTGCTCCTTTACATTAACAACTTAATCAGTACGAGAACAATGTCTAGGAAGGGAAGAAGGAAGAGTGAATTCAACACATTGGCAAAAAAAGCCACTGCATGTGCCCGCAAACACATGTCATAGGGCAAAAACCTATCAACAGTAAAACCTACATTTAGGAAAGTTTCTCATAGGGCAAAAGCCTATCAACAACAAAAATGTCTGATTTTTAAAAGGAACCTTAGCAGTCACAGCGAGCCAAAAGGCTCTCAAGCAACACATATGAGGCAGATTGATTGATGCATGCTACCTATACTGTACAATAATTTTTCCACTTTAAATAATTGAGCACCAAAAAGGAAATATAGGAAGAGATGCGCATGAGGGGAGCCGTGTCAAAGTGTACAATCCCAATTTTAGGGCTTCAGGCTTTATATAGCACACAAGTCCAAGATCAAGTCGTTGAAGTAGGACCACCCGACCTCCCATGTTCTCAATCTCGACCTTACCATTTTTTTCACCACCGCATCTTAGAGTATTGGTCGCTATTATGGTGCATGTGTTCCATACCACCCCCCGTGATTCTTAGCCCATGGAGTGCGGAACCGTGTCAAAGTGTACAATCCAAATTCTAGGGCCCAAGGATTTACGTAGCACACAAGTCCAATGCCAAGCCGTTGAGGTAGGATCACCAGGCCTCCCACGTTCCCAATCCCAGGCTTACCATCTTTTTCACCCCTACATCTCGGAGTACTGGCCGCCACTACGGTGTATACGTTCCACACCATGCACCATAATTCTTACCCCATGTAGGGCGGAGCCGTGTCATAATGTACAAGCAAGATTCCAGCGCCCCGAGCTTTACATAATACACAAGTCCAAGGCCAAGTCATCTGAGACATGATCACTAACCCCCACCTTCTCGACTTTACCATATTTTCCACCCCTGTGTCTAGTAGTACTATTTGCCAGTATGGTGCATAATTTTTTTTTTTGAGTAACTGTATGGTGTATAATTTTGGCACCACCCACCGTAATTCTTACCCCACGGACTATGGAGCAGTGTCAAAGTGTACAATCCATATTCTACGGCCCACGCTTTACATCCGCACAAGTCCAAGGCAAAGCCGTTGGAGCAGGATCACCGGCCTCCTATGTCCCCAATCCCAGCCTTATCAATTTTCCCATTCCGCGTATGAGAGTACTAACTGTCACTATTGTGTATACATTCCACACCATCCACCATAACTTTTACCCCACGGAGTATGGAGCAGTGTCAAAGTGTACAATCCAGATTTGGTGCCAGACTTTACATAGCACACAATTCCAAGGCATAGTCGTCTCAGACAGTATCACCTGGCACCATTTCTTTCCCAACCCCATGCCTCGTAGTACTGTCCATCACTATGATATACTCCCTCCGTTTTCAAACTAAGCAAACTTTGACTGAGTTAAAAAAACTATTTATATATACAATTCTAGCATATACAACATGAAAATATATTTAATGATGTATCCAATGATATCTATTTGGTATTTTAAATGTACATCTTTTTGTCTATAAATATGATCAAAGTTCGTAATGTTTAACTTTTAAAACAAATTATAGGCACTACGTTATGGAACAGAGGGAGTATAAGTTTCACACCATCCACCCCCACGAAATGCAGAGCCCACCCGTCGGTTACCATGAGTAGAGGAAGCGTGCAAGTATACGATCTCGCAATCCTCGCGCAGTAGTACAAAATACCAATAATGTCAAACCTACATAACCAGTCATAACCTACGTGAGGGATGATTTGTCCACATTTAATTGGCCCCCTTGAATTTCGTCGTGTGGACCTGCCCGTTAAATTTAGGACCCTGATAAGTGACACAAGCGTGACACGAACACATGGCAATTCCGAATGTTTTATATGGCAAGTTTAGTGCGCGAGGATGACAACTTTAGTTGCCAAGCACGGCAACTCTCTTTTCAGATGGCAGGTTCCAGTTTTTTTGTTTGTTTTTTCCTTTTGGACGACAAGTTTAGTTTTATAAAACGTCAAGCCGGTGTGCTTCGTGCCATACGTGTGACACTTATCATTTGGGTAAATTTAATCCCAAACCTAAAGTATAGGTAGGTATAGAAAAGCTCTACAAAGTACTACTCGAGAACACCTGCCACACGATCTTGGCAAACAAACACGTAAAGATTAACCCAAGTTGTCCTGCATGTAAACTTGGTCCTGATAACATCGATCAAGCATTTGTTGTTTGAATGTACCTTAGCAGTGCAAGTGTGGAAGCTGCTTGGGATTTATGATATTATCAAAAAAACAATTAAGGTGGTCAGGGCCGACGAAGCAATCTTTGAACATTTGTTATGCCTTCCTGAGCAGGATATCCAAGTTCTCAGGCTTCCTAAGCTGAAGGAGACAATGGCCACTGCTTTTTTTAAGGAGACAATGACCCGGCCTCTGCATCTGGGATGCATACGACCACTTTATTAATTATTCTCGAGGACCTTACAAAGTATTACAAACAATATACCTGAATCCACCATCTTGGCAACATATGCCGCTACTCTTATCCATATGATGAAGGGATGCTAGCTGGGCCACTACCCAAACCACTCACCTAAACCTAACATCAAAAGCCGGAAGCCCCAGCCGAGCCACATACCGGGTCTGAGGCACAATCCGGTCAGACGCACTCTTGTGTCGTCGCCGCCATCTTCCACAAGTCCGTCTTCAGATTATATTGAGTCTTCTACTTTGTGAAGGCCACTTCTGCCATCGACGTCACCATGACGCCAGATAGCTACCTCCTCCTGCGCGAGTCCATCTCCGCGCATCGGACGCCGAGCCTCCACAGCGCCATGCTGCCGATCTCCGCTACCATCAATGAGTGAGATGAAGAACCGCTCCACCACGGCAAGTACAAGGTGAGGAAGGGTGAGGGAGTCCTGGACTAGGGGGTGTCCGGACAGCCGTACTATCATCGTCCGCCGGACTCCAAGACTACGAAGATGCAAGATTGAAGACTCCGTCCCGTGTCCGGATGGGACTTTCCTTGGCGTGGAAGGCAAGCTTGGCGATACGGATATGTAGATCTCCTACCATTGTAACCGACTCTGTAACCCTAGCCTTCTCCGGTGTCTATATAAACCGGAGGGCTTTAGTCCGTAGGACACAACATACATTACAACAATCATACCATAGGCTAGCTTTAGGGTTTAGCCTCCTTGATCTCGTGGTAGATCCACTCTTGTACTACCCATATCATCAATATTAATCAAGCAGCACGTAGGGTTTTACCTCCATCAAGAGGGCCCGAACCTGGGTAAAACATCGTGTCCCTTGTCTCCTGTTACCATCCGCCTAGACGCTGAAGGAAATATGCCCTAGAGGCAATAATAAAGTTATTATTTATTTCCTTATTTCATGATAAATGTTTATCATTCATGCTAGAATTGTATTAACCGGAAACATGATACATGTGTGAATGAATAAACAAACAACATGTCACTAGTATGCCTCTACAAGACTAGCTTGTTAATCAAAGATGGTTATGTTTCCTGACCATGAACAAAGAGTTGTTATTTGATTAACGAGGTCACATCATTAGTAGAATGATCGATTGACATGACCCATTCCATTAGCTTAGCACACGATCGTTTAGTATGTTGCTACTGCTTTTATCCATGACTTATACATGTTCCCGTAACTATGAGATTATGCAACTCCGTTTGCGGAGGAACACTTTGGTGCTACCAAACGTCACAACGTAATCGGGTGATTATAAAGGAGTACTACAGGTGTCTCCAAAGGCGATGTTGGGTTGGCGTATTTCGAGATTAGGTTTTGTCACTCCGATTGTCGGAGAGGTATCTCTGGGCCCTCTCGGTAATGCACATCATCAAGCCTTGCAAGCATTACAACTAATGAGTTAGTTGTGAGATGATGTATTACGGAACGAGTAAAGAGACTTGCGGTAACGAGATTGAACTAGGTATTGGATACCGACGATCGAATCTCGGGCAAGTAACATACCGATGACAAAGGAACAACGATGTTGTTATGCGGTCCGACCGACAAAGATCTTCGTAGAATATGTAGGAACCAATATGGGCATCCAGGTCCCGCTATTGGTTATTGACCGAGAATAGTTCTAGGTCATGTCTACATTGTTCTCGAACCGTAGGGTCCGCACGCTTAAGGTTTCGATGATGCTTATTATGAGTTTATGTATTTTGATGTACCAAGAAGTTCGAGTCCCGGATGTGATCACGGACATGACGAGGAGTCTCGGAATGGTCGAGACATAAAGATTGATATATTGGACGGCTATATTCGGACACCGAAAGGTTCGGAAGTTTCGGAGAAAACGAGTGCCGGAGGTTACCGAACCCCGGGAATATGGGCCTTAGTGGGCCAAGAGGGAGAGAGAGGGCCGCACCAGAGGTGGCGCCCCAGTCGAGTCCGAATAGGACAGGGGGGCGCCCCCCCCTCTCCTCTCCTCTCTTTCCTTCCCCTTCTCCTTCCTAGTTGGACTAGGAAAGGAGTCCTACTCCAACTAAGAGGACTCCCCCCTCCTTGGCGCGCCTATAGGGGCCGGCCGGCCTCCCCCTCCCTCCTTTATATACGGGGCCAGGGGGCCACCCTAGAACACACAAGTATTGATCTACGGATCGTTCCTTAGCCGTGTGCGTGCCCCCTCCACCATATTCCACCTCGGTCATACCGTCATGAAGCTTAGGCGAAGCCCTGCGCCGGTGAAACATCAAGATCGTCACCACGCCGCCGTCGACGGAACTCTCCCTCGACACTCGGCTGGATCGAGTACGAGGGACGTCATCGAGCTGTCGTGTGTCAAGAACTCGGGGCGCCGAGTAACGGCGCCGGATCGGTCGGATCGCGAGGAGAACGTCGACTACTTCCTCTACGTTGTGATCGCTTCGCTTGGGGTCTCGAGGGTACGTGAGACAACACTCTCCCTCTCGTTGCTATTCATCACCATGATCTTGCGTGTGCGTAGGAAAATTTTTGAAATTACTACGTTCCCCAACAGAGGCATCCGAGCCTAGGTTTTTATGGTTTGATGTTTTGCACGAGTAGAACACAAGTGAGTTGTGGGCGATACAAGTCATACTACCTACCAGCATGTCATACTTTGGTTCAGCGGTATTGTGAGATGAAGCGGCCCGGACCGACATTACGCGTACGCTTACGCGAGACTGGTTTCACCGCTACGAGCACTCGTTGCTTAAAGGTGACCGGTGGGTGCTGTCTCTCTCACTTTAGTTGAACCGAGTGTAGCTACGCCCGGTCCTTGAGAAGGTTAAACGAGTCTATTTGACGAAGTATCGTTGTGGTTTTGATGCGTGGGTGAGACTGGTTCTTGCTTAAGCCCGTAGCAGCCACGTAAAATTTGCAACAACAAAGTAGAGGACGTCTAACTTGTTTTTGCAGGGCATGTTGTGATGTGATATGGTCAAGGCGTGATGCTATATTTTATTGTATGAGATGATCATGTTTTGTAACCAAAGTTATCGGCAATCGGCAGGAGCCATATGGTTGTCGCTTTATTGTATGCAATGCAATCGCCTGTAATGTTTTACTTTATCACTAAGCGGTAGAGATAGTCGTAGAAGCATAAGATTGGCGAGGCGACAACGATGCTACGATGGAGATCAAGGTGTCGCGCGCGGTGGCGATGGTGATCATGGTGGTGCTGCGGAGATGAAGATCACGAAGCACAAGATGATGATGACCATATCATATCACTTATATTGATTTGCATGTGATGTTTATCCTTTATGCATCTTATCTTGCTTTGATTGACGGTAGCATTATAAGATGATCTCTCACTAAATTATCAAGAAGTGTTCTCCCGAGTATGCACCGTTGCCAAAGTTCGTCGTGCCCGGACACCACGTGATGATCGGGTGTGATAAGCTCTCGTCCATCTACAACGGGTGCAAGCCAGTTTTGCACACGCAGAATACTCGGGTTATACTTGACGAGCCTAGCATATGCAGATATGGCCTCGGAACACGGAGACCGAAAGGTCGGCGTGAATCATATAGTAGATATGATCAACATAAGATGTTCACCATTGAAAACTACTCCATTTCACGTGATGATCGGTTATGGTTTAGTTGATTTGGATCACGTGATCACTTAGATAACTAGAGGATGTTTTTCTAAGTGGGAGTTCTTAAGTAATATGATTAATTGAACTTAAATTTATCATGAACTTAGTACTGATAGTATCTTGCTTGTTTATGTTTGATTGTAGATAGATGGCTCGTCTTTGTTGTTCCGTTGAATTTTAATGCGTTCCTTGAGAAAGCAAAGTTGAAAGATGATGGTAGCAATTACGGATCGGGTCCGTAACTCGAGGATTATCCTCATTGCTGCACGTAAGAGTTACGCCTGGATGCACCGCTGGGTGCGAACTGCTTCGCTGATGCAACCGACGGCGTTAAGAACGTCTGGCGAGCAAAGCTGATGACTACTCTATAGTTCAATGTGCCATGCTTTACGGCTTAGAACCGGGACTTCAACGACGTTTTGAGCGTCATGGAGCATATGAGATGTTCCAGAGTTGAAGTTGATATTCCAACAGAATGCCCGGATTGAGAGATATGAAGTCTCCAATAAGTTCTATAGCTACAAGATGGAGGAGAACAGTTACATTAGTGAGCACATACTCGTAATGTCCGGGTACTACAATCACTTGACACAATTGGGAGTTAATCTTCCGGATGATTGTGTCATTGATGAATTCTTCAATCACCGCCACCAAGCTACAAAGGCTTCGTGATGAACTATAATATGCAAGGGTTAGTAAAGACTATACAGAGCTCTTCGCAATGCTAAAGGCTGCGGAGGTAGAAATCAAGAAGGAGCATCAAGTGTTGATGGTCAATAAGACCACTAGTTTCAAGAAGAAAGGCAAAGGAAGAAGAAGGAACTTCAAGAAGAACAGCAAGCAAGTTGTCTGCTCAGAGAAGAAACCCAAGTCTGGACCTAAGCCTGAAACGAGTGCTTCTACCGCAAGCGATAGTCCTTTGAAGCGGAACTGCCCCAAGTATTTGGCGGATAAGAAGGATGGCAAGGTGAACAAAGGTATATGTGATATACATGTTATTGATGTGTACCTTACTAGAGCTCGCAGAGCACTGGGTATTTGATACTGGTTACATTGCTAATATTTGGAACTCAAACAGGACTACTGATTAGCGAACACCGGCAAAGGACGAGGTGACGATGCGCGTGGGAAATGGTTCCAAAGTCGATGTGATCGCGATCGCACGCTACCTCTACATCTACCTTCGGGATTAGTTTTAGACCTAAATAATTGTTATTTGGTGCTGCGTTGAGCATGAACATTATATCTGGATCTTGTTTGATGCGAGACGGTTATTCATTTAAATCGAGAATAATGGTTGTTCTATTTATATGAGTAATATCTTTTATGGTCATGCACCCTTGAGGAGTGGTCTATTTTGATGAATCTCGATAGTAGTGATACACATATTCATAATGTTGAAACCAAAAGATGCAGAGTTGATAATGATAGTGCAACTTATTTGTGGCACTTGCCGTTTAGGTCATATCGATGTAAAGCGCATGAAGAAACTCCATCTTGATGGACTTTTGGAGTCACTTGATTATGAATCACTTGGCACTTGTAACCGTGCCTTATGGGCAAGATGACTAGAACCCGTTCTCGGTACTATGGAGAGAGCAACAGATTTGTTGGAAATCATACATCTGATGTATGTGGTCCGATGAATGTTGAGGCTCGTGGCGGATATCGTTATTTTCTCACCTTCACAGATGACTTAAGCGGAGATATGGGTATATCTACTTAATGAAACATAAGTCTGAAACATTTGAAAAGTTCAAAGAATTTTAGAGTGAAGTTGAAAATCATCGTAATAAGAAAATTAAATTTCTACGATCGATCGTGGAGGTGAATATTTGAGTTCTGAGTTTGGTCTACATTTGAAACAATGCGGAATAGTTTAGCAACTCACGCCACCCGAACACCACAACGTAATGGTGTGTCCGAACGTCAGAATCGCACTTTACTAGATATGGTGCGATCTATGATGTCTCTTCTGATTTACCGCTATCGTTTTGGGGTTATGCTCTAGAGGCGGCCGCATTCACACTGAATAGAACACCGTCGAAATCCGTTGAGACGACACCTTATGAACTGTGGTTTGGCAAGAAACCAAAGTTGTCGTTTCTTAAAGTTTGGGGATGCGATGCTTATGTGAAAAAGCTTCAACCCGATAAGCTCGAACCCAAATCGAGAAATGTGTCTTCATAGGATACCCAAAGGAGACAGTTGGGTACACCTTCTATCACAGATCCGAAGGCAAGACATTCGTTGCTAAGAATGGATCCTTTCTAGAGAAGGAGTTTCTCTCGAAAGAAGTGAGTGGGAGGAAAGTAGAACTTGATGAGGTAATAGTACCTTCTCCCTTACTTGAAAGTAGTTAAATCGCAGAAACCGGTTTCGAGACACCTACACCAAGTAGTGAGGAAGTTGATGATGTTGATCATGAAACTTCAGATCAAGTTACTACGTAACCTCGTAGATCAACCAGAGTAAGATCCGCACTGTGATGTACGGTAATCCTGTTCGGAAATCATGCTACTAGATCATGATGAACCTCACGAACTATGAAGAAGCGATGGTGAGCCCAGATTCCACAAAATGGCTTGAGGCCATGAAATCGAGATGGGATCCATGTATGAAAACAAAGTGTGGACTTTGGTTGACTTGCCCGAGGGTAGGCAAGCAATAGAAAACAAGTGGATCTTCAAGAAGAAGACCGACGCCGACGGTAATGTTATCGTCTATAAAGCTCGACTTGTCGCAAAAGGTTTTCGACAAGTTCAAGGAATTGACTACAATGAGACCTTCTCACCCGTAGCGATGCTTAAGTCCGTCCGAATCATGTTAGCAATTGCGCATTTTATGATTATGAAATTTGGCAAATGGATGTAAAGACTGCATTCTGAATGGATTTACGGAAGAAGAGTTGTATATGATGCAACCGAAGGTTTTATCGATCCAAAGGAGCTAACAAAGTATGCAAGCTCCAATGATCCATCTATGGACTGCAAGCATCTCGGAGTTGGAATAAGCGCTTTGATAGTGTGATCAAAGCATTTGGGTTTATCTGAGACTTTTGGAGAAGCTTTGTATTTACAAGAAAGTGAGTGGGAGCTCAGTAGCATTTCGATATTATATGTAGATGACATATTGCTAATCGGAAATGATATAGAATTCTGGATAGCATAAAGGGATACTTGAATAAGAGTTTTTCAATGAAAGACCTCGGTGAAGCTGCTTACATATTGGGCATTAAGATCTATAGAGATAGATCAAGGCGCTTAATTGGACTTTCACAAAGCACATACCTTGACAAAATTTTGAAGAAGTTCAAAATGGATCAAGCAAAGAAAGGGTTCTTGCACGTGTTACAAGGTGTGAAGTTGAGTAAGACTCAATGCCCGACCACTGCAGAAGATAGAGAAAATGAAAGATGTTCCTATGCTTCAGCCATAGGCTCTATCATGTATGCAATGTTGTGTACCAGACTGATGTGTGCCTTGCTATAAGCCTAGCAGGAGGTACCAAAGTAATCCAGAGTGGATCATCGGACAGCGGTCAAGAACATCTGAAATACGAAAAGGACTAAGGATATGTTTCTCGTATATGGAGGTGACAAAGAGCTCATCGTGGCAGTTACGTTGATGCAAGCTTTGACACCGATCCGGACGATTCTAAATCGCAGACCGGATCGTATTTACACTAAGCGGAGGAGCTGTCGGTTGGTGCAGTTCTAAACAAAGCGTCGTGGCGGGATCTACATGTGAGCGGAGTACATAGCAGCCGGAAGCAGCTAATGAAGGAGTGCGGATGAAGGAGTTCATATCCGATCTAGGTGTCATACCTAGTGCATCGGGTCCAATGAAAATCTTCGTGACAATCTTGGAGCAATTGCCTTAGCAAAGGAATCCAGATTTCACAAGAGGACCAAGCACATCAAGAGACGCTTCAATTCCATCCGGACTTAGTCGGTGGGAGACATAGAGATTTGCAAGATACATACGGATCTGAATGTTGCGACCGTTGACTAAGCCTCTTCCACGAGCAAAACATGATCAGCACCAAGACTCCATGGGTGTTAGAATCATTACTATGTAATCTAGATTATTGACTCTAGCGCAAGTGGGAGATCAAGGAAATATGCCCTAGAGGCAATAATAAAGTTATTATTTATTTCCTTATTTCATGATAAATGTTTATCATTCATGCTAGAATTGTATTAACCGGAAACATGATACATGTGTGAATGAATAAACAAACAACATGTCACTAGTATGCCTCTACAAGACTAGCTTGTTAATCAAAGATGGTTATGTTTCCACCATGAACAAAGAGTTGTTATTTGATTAACGAGGTCACATCATTAGTAGAATGATCTGATTGACATGACCCATTCCATTAGCTTAGCACACGATCGTTTAGTATGTTGCTACTGCTTTTATCCATGACTTATACATGTTCTGTAACTATGAGATTATGCAACTCCGTTTGCGGAGGAACACTTTGGGTGCTACCAAACGTCACAACGTGCTGGGTGATTATAAAGGAGTACTACAGGTGTCTCCAAAGGCGGATGTTGGGTTGGCGTATTTGAGATTAGGTTTTGTCACTCCGATTGTCGGAGAGGTATCTCTGGGCCCTCTCGGTAATGCACATCATGAAGCCTTGCAAGCATTACAACTAATGAGTTAGTTGTGAGATGATGTATTACGGAACGAGTAAAGAGACTTGCGTAACGAGATTGAACTAGGTATTGGATACCGACGATCGAATCTCGGGCAAGTAACATACCGATGACAAAGGGAACAACGTATGTTGTTATGCGGTCTGACCGACAAAGATCTTCCTAGAATATGTAGGAACCAATATGGGCATCCAGGTCCGCTATTGGTTATTGACCGAGAATAGTTCTAGGTCATGTCTACATTGTTCTCGAACCGTAGGGTCCGCACGCTTAAGGTTTCGATGATGGTTATTATGAGTTTATGTATTTTGATGTACCGAAGAAGTTGAGTCCGGATGTGATCACGGACATGACGAGGAGTCTCGGAATGGTCGAGACATAAAGATTGATATATTGGACGGCTATATTCGACACGGAAAGGTTCGGAAGTTTCCGGAGAAAACGGAGTGCCGAGAGGTTACGGAACCCCGGGGAATATGGGCCTTAGTGGGCCAAGAGGGAGAGAGAGGGCCGCACCAGAGGTGGCGCCCCCAGAGTCCTAATAGGACAAGGAGGGGGCCCCCTTCCCTCTCCCTCTCCTCTCTTTCCTTCCCCTTCTCCTTCCTAGTTGGACTAGGAAAGGGAGTCCTACTCAACTACGAGGAGGACTCCCCCTCCTTAGCGCGCCTATAGGGGCCGGCCGGCCTCCCCTCCCTCCTTTATATCTGAGGCAGGGGGCACCCTAGAACACACAAGTATTGATCTACGGATCGTTCCTTAGCCGTGTGCGGTGCCCCCTCCACCATATTCCACCTCGGTCATACCGTCATGCTTAGGCGAAGCCCTCGCGCCGTGAAACATCAAGATCGTCCTGCCGCCGTCGTCTTGACGGAACTCTCCCTCGACACTCGGCTGGATCGAGTACGAGGGACGTCATCGAGCTGTCGTGTGTCAAGAACTTCGGGGCGCCGAGTAACGGCGCGGGATCGGTCGGATCGCGAGGAGAACGTCGACTACTTCCTCTACGTTGTGATCGCTTCGCTTGGTCTCACGAGGGCGTAGACAACACTCTCCCTCTCGTTGCTATTCATCACCATGATCTTGCGTGTGCGTAGGAAATTTTTTGAAATTACTACGTTCCCCAACAGACGCACAGTTCGGGACCCCCTACCCGAGATCCTCCGGTTTTGACACCGACATTGGTGCTTTCATTGAGAGTTCCTCTGTGTCGTCACCGATAGGCTCGATGGCTTCTTCAATCAACAACGCTGTCCAGGGTGAGACTTTTCTCCTTGGACAGATCTTCGTATTCGGTGGCTTCGCACTGCGGGCTAACTCACTTGGCCATCTGGAGCAGATCGAAAGCTACGCCCCTGGCCGCCAGGTCAGATTCGGAAGCCTGAACTTCACGGCCGACATCCGCGGGGACTTGATCTTCGACGGGTTCGAGCCACAGCCAAGCGTGCCGCACTGTTACGAGGGGCATGATCTAGCTCTGCCGCCGAACAGTGCCTTGGTGGCCGCACAAGAATCCGCTCTGGCCCTTAGACCGGAGCCGATCGCCCAGATCGAGGACCGGTGGTTGGACACCGCCTCGGGGGCTCCAACTTCCACGGCGATGGAGCCGAACACTAACCTTGTCCCTCGCGAAGCTCGTGACTCTGAGGCGCCGGACTCCTTGCCGGACTTCGGACCTCCCACGCCCCTGCCAATCAAATCTGATTGGGTGCCGGTTATGGAATTCACCGCCGCGGACATCTTCCAACACTCGCCCTTTGGCGACATCCTAAATTCGCTAAAGCAGCTCTCGCTATCCGGAGAGTCCTAGCCGGATTATGGCCAGGATGGTTGGGATACGGACGACGAAGAAATTCAGAGCCCACCCACCACCCACTTTGTAGCCACTGTCGACGATCTAACCGACATGCTAGACTACGACTCCGAAGACATCGATGCTATGGACGACGATGCCAGAGACGAACAGGAACTAGCGCCTATAGGGCACTGGAAGACCACATCGTCATACGACATACACATGGTGGACACCCCAAAGGATGGGGACGGCGAAGAAGCAGCGGAGGCAGATTCCTTAAAGAAACAGCCCAAGCGCCGGCATCAGCGGCGCCGCTCTAAATCCCGCCACAGCAAGAATGGATATTCCGGCATAGGAGATAATAATACCCCAGAGAGTGCCGAAGATAATCCCTCCAACGCAAGACTCCGCGCGGGAGGATGCGAAGCAAGCCCTCACGAGAGGCGGCAGATGAAGAGGTCGAGGAATATAACTATATACCTCCCTTCAAGACGAGGCAAGCCTCAACGACGACGAATTAAATGCGTGCCCCGAGATCCCGTCGAACAAGAGCGTTTCAAACGCAGGCTTATTGCCACGGCAAATAGCCTAAAGAAAAAGCAGCAGCAACTTCAAGTTGATCGGACCTGGCCGGCCGATCGATGGACCGAGGTCCTCGCGGCCGAAGAGTATAAACTCGAACGCCCCTCCAAAAGCTACCCAAGACGCAAGTTGCTCCCCCGATTAGAGGAGGAAGCATACATACCTTCATCACCAGCGCACGATACGGCAGACCGACCACCCCGTGGTCGCGACAGAGAGGCATCCAGGCCCTCCACCAAGACCGTACCCCGGCATCGCTCCAAAAGTACAAAGCCAAGAGGGAACGCGCCGGACTTGCGAGATATATTGGAGGACAAAACAAGGCAATCCAGATCCATCTACGGATCACGGGGCGCCCCACGACCCACGACAAATACCGTCGCGCCAGATACAATAACTCCGGTCGGGCCGAACACAGCAGACAATGCTCTCTCGAGCTACGTCGTGATATTGCCCAATATAGAGGCGCCGCACACCCGCTATGCTTCACTGACGAAGTAATGGATCATCAAATCCCTGAAGAGTTTAAACCCGTAAACATCGAATCCTATGATGGCACGACAGACCCCGCGGTTTGGATCGAAGATTACCTCCTTCACATCCATATGGCCCGCGGCGACGACCTCCATGCCATCAAGTATCTCCCACTCAATCTTAAAGGACCAGCTCGGCATTGGCTTAACAGCTTACCCGCAGAGTCAATTGGGTGTTGGGAAGACACGAAGCCGCATTCCTCGACAACTTCGAGAACGCGTATGTGCGCCACCGACGCCGATGACCTAAGCCACATAATTCAGCAGCCAGACGAATCGGCGGACAATTCGACACGGTTCTTGACAAAGAAAAACCAAATCGTCCGATTGTGTCCGGATGCACGAGGCCCTCGCAGCCTTCAAACATAACATCCGCGACGAGTGGCTAGCCCGCACACGGGACAGAAAAGCCGAAATCCATGGCAGCCCTCACATCATTAATGACCCACTTCGCGGGAGAGGATAGGCTGGCTAGCTCGCAGCAACAACCTCAGTAAAAATTCTGGCAGTCCGGATACTAAGGACCACAATGGCAGGTCGCGTCGAAGCAAAAATAAACGCCGAATTAACCGCGACGATAATGAGGATACGGCAGTCAACGCCGGATTCCGAGGCTCTAAACCCGGTCAGCGGAAGAAGCCATTCAAAAGAACCACTTCGGGTCCGTCCAATTAGGACCGAATACTCGACCGCTTATGCCAGATACACAGCACCCCTGAAAAGCCAGCTAATCACACCAACAGAGATTGCTGGGTGTTCAAGCAGGCAGGCAAGTTAATTGCCGAAAACAATGACAAGGGACTAAACAGCGACGACGAGGAAGAGACCCGACCGCCGAACAATAGAGGACAGAAGGGTTTCCCCCCACAAGTCTGGACGGTGAACATGATTTACGCAACCCATATACCCAAGAGGGAGCGGAAGCGTGCACTAAGGGACGTATACGCGATGGAGCCAGTCGCCCCGAAGTTCAATCCATGGTCCTCTTGTTCGATCACTTTTGATCGAAGAGACCATCCGACCAGCATCCGCCATGGAGGATTCGCCGCATTGGTTTTAGACCCAATCGTCGATGGATTTCACCTCACGAGAGTCCTGATGGACGGCGGCAGTAGCCTGAACCTGCTTTATCGGGATACGGGCGCAAGATGGGCATAGACCCTCAAGGATTAAACCTACAAAGACAACCTTTAAAGGCGTCATACCAGTGTGGAGGCCAATTGCACGAGCTCGACCACACTGAAGTGGTCTTCGGATCCCGGATAATTTCCGGCGAGGAGTTAATCTTGACATAGTCCCATTTCACGGCGGCTATCACGCTCTGCTTTCGGACGAACCGCGTTTGCAAAGTTCAACACGGTGCCACATTATGCATACCTCAAGCTCAAGATGCCAGGCCCACGTGGAGTCATCACGATCAGCGGAAATACGGAACGCCCTCGAGCGGAGGAACATACAATGCTCTCGCGGCGGAAATCTGAGCAGCCTTTTAAGGCAATTTTGAGTCCGCCGTTAAGCGGCGGATACCAAACGCGCCAAGCAACACCAACCAAGACCACCTGGCACGATCCGAGCACGCATAGCAATGCGGCCCTAACCCCCGCCCTCGCACGATCGCAAGAACAACCCTCCGCGTACATCATTACGCTTTGGAGATACCATGGGCGTAGGGAAAGGGGCACGACCACAATAGACCCAGAGTGCGGCTCGACCACACCAGGGGCTCGCAAGTCTGCGGCTCTCTCTTATTATTATTTTCCTTCTTTGTATACACATTACTCCGTTAGCCAGAGGCCCTGTCCGGTGGTGAACCTGCCGAACTCATGATGCAACAGCCGGGGAAGAAAGAATGTGGCGACGAACACTCAGGTGGTCTCAATTACGAGCAATAAATTTGATTATATACACCAAGTCCGCAGCCCATCCCTGGAGGGGGACATGTTTAACTAGTCCAAAACCCTTGCTTACCGCATTATTTGTATCAGTCCGCACTCATAGCAGACTTCCTTTAATAAATGATGCAGCACCTTTTTGCCGGTTATTACATATATATGTTCATTACATGACATCTTGCACCCGTATATTTTGGTACGACCTAATACACCAGGGGCTTATGTGTTGGGGAACGTAGTAATTTCAAAAAAATTCCTACGCACACGCAAGATCATGGTGATGCATAACAACGAGAGGGGAGAGTGTTGTCTACATACCCTCGTAGACCGAAGCGGAAGCGTTGACGCAACATAGAGGAAGTAGTCGACGTCTCTTCCGGTTCAACCGATCCAAGCACCGTTACTCGGCACCTCCGAGTTCTTGACACACGTACAGCTCGATGGCGCTTTTGAACTCCGATCCAGCAGAGGTACGGGGAGGAGTTTTGTCAGCACGACGGCGTGGTGACGATCTTGATGTTCAACTGTCGCAGGGCTTCGCCTAAGCACCGCTACAATATGACCGAGGTGTAATATCGTGGAGGGGGCACCGCACACGGCTAAGGAACGATCACGAAGATCAACTTGTGTGTCTATGGGGTGCCCCCACCCCCGTATATAAAGGAGGGAGGGAGGAGGAGGCCGGCCCAAGGGGGAGGCGTGCCCTAGGGGGGGGGGAAACCTACTCCAAGTAGGTTTGGCCCCCCTTTCCTATTAGGAGTAGGAGAGGGAAGGAAGAGGGGGGAGGAGAGAAGGAAAGGGGGGGCCGGCCCCCTCCCAATTCGGATTGGGCTTGGGGGAGGGGGGTGGGGGGCGCCCCCCTTGATCCTTCTCCCTCCCTTCCACTAAGGCCCAATAAGGCCCATATACTTACCGGGGTGTTCCGGTAACCTCCCGGAACTCCGGTATAATCCCAATCTCATCCGGAACCTTTCCGGTGTCCAAATATATCCGTCCAATATATCAATCTTTATGTCTCGACCATTTCGAGACTCCTCGTCATGTCCGTGATCACATCCGGACTCGAACAACCTTGGTACATCAAAATACATAAACTCATAATATAAGCATCATCGAAACCTTAAGCGTGCGGACCCTACGGTTCGAGAACAATGTAGACATGACCGAGACACGTTTCGGTCAATAACCAATAAGCGGGACCTGGATGCCCATATTGGTTCCTACATATTCTACGAAGATCTTTATCGGTCAAACCGCACAACAACATCGTTGTTCCTTTGTCATCGGTATGTTACTTGCCCGAGATTCGATCGTCGGTATCCAATACCTAGTTCAATCTCGTTACCGGCAAGTCTCTTTACTCGTTCCGTAATACTTCATCTTGCAACTAACTCATTAGTTGAAATGCTTGCAAGGCTTAAGTGATGTGTATTACCGAGAGGGCCTAGAGATACCTCTCCGACATTGGGAGTGACAAATCCTAATCTCAAATCGCCAACCCAACAAGTACCTTCGAGACACACAGAGAGCACCTTTATAATCACCTAGTTACGTTGTGACGTTTGGTAGCACACAAAGTGTTCCTCCGATAAACGGAGTTGCATAATCTCATAGTCATAGGAACATGTATAAGTCATGAAGGAAGCAATAGCAACATACTAAGCGATCGGGTGCTAAGCTAACGGAATGGGTCATGTCAATCGATCATTCAACTAATGATGTGACCTTGTTAATCAAATAAAACTCCTTGTTCATGGTTAGGAAACATAACCATCTTTGATTAACAAGCTAGTCAAGTAGAGGCATACTAGTGACACTCTGTTTGTCTATATATTCACACATGTATTATGTTTCCGGTTAATACAATTCTAGCATGAATAATAAACATTTATCATGATATAAGGAAATAAATAATAGCTTTATTATTTCCTCTAGGGCATATTTCCTTCAGTCTCCCACTTGCACTAGAGTCAATAATCTAGATTACATAGTAATGATTCTAACACCCATGGAGTCTTGGTGTTGATCATGTTTTGCTCGTGGAAGAGGTTTAGTCAACGGGTCTGCAACATTCAGATCCGTATGTATCTTGCAAATCTCTATGTATCCCACCTAGACTAGATCCCGGATGGAATTGAAGCGTCTCTTGATGTGTTTGGTTCTCTTGTGAAATCTGGATTCCTTTGCTAAGGCAATCGCTCCAATATTGTCACAAAAGATTTTCATTGGACCCGATGCACTAGGTATGACACCTAGATCGGATATGAACTCCTTCATCCAGAATCCTTCATTGGCTGCTTCCGAAGCAGCTATGTATTCCGCTTCACACGTAGATCCCGCCACGACGCTTTGCTTTGAACTGCACCAACTGACAGCTCCACCGTTTAATGTAAATACGTATCCGGTTTGCGATTTAGAATCGTGCGGATCGGTGTCAAAGCTTGCATCAGCGTAACCATTTACGATGAGCTCTTTGTCACCTCCATATCGAGAAACATATCCTTAGTCCTTTTCGGTATTTCAGATGTTCTTGACCGCTGTCGATGATCCACTCTGGATTACTTTGGTACCTCCTGCTAGACTTATAGCAAGGCACACGTCAGTCAGTACACAAGATTGCATACATGATAGAGCCTATGGCTGAAGCATAGGAACACTTTTCATTTTCTCTCTATCTTCTGCGTTGGTGGGGCTTTGAGTCTTACTCAACTTCACACCTTGCAATACATGCAAGAATCCTTTCTTTGCTTGATCCAATTTGAACTTCTTCAAAACTTTGTCAAGGTATGTGCTTTGTGAAAGTCAATTAAGCGTCTTGATCTATCTCTATAGATCTTAATGCCCAATATGTAAGCAGCTTCACCGAGGTCTTTCATTGAAAAACTTTTATTCAAGTATCCCTTTATGCTATCTAGAAATTCTATATTATTTCCAATCAATAATATGTCATCCACATATAATATTAGAAATGCTCTGAGCTCCCACTCACTTTCTTGTAAATCTGAGCTTCTCCAAAAGTCTCAGATAAAACCAAATGCTTTGATCACACTATCAAAACGTTTATTCCAACTCCGAGAGGCTTGCACCAGTCCATAAATGGATCGCTGGAGCTTGCACACTTTGTTAGCCCCCTTTGGATCGATAAAACCTTCTGGTTGCATCATATACAATTCTTCCTCCGAAAATCCATTCAGAATGCAGTTTTACATCCATTTGCCAAATTTCATAATCATAAAATCGGCAATTGCTAACATGATTCGGACAGACTTAAGCATCGCTACTGGTGAGAAGGTCTCATCGTAGTCAACCCCTTGAACTTGTCGAAAACCTTTTGCAACAAGTCGAGCTTTGTAGACGATAACATTACCGTCGTCATACCTTCTTCTTGAAGATCCATTTATTCTCAATTGCTTGCCGACCATCGGGCAAGTCAACCAAAGTCCATACTTTGTTCTCATACATGGATCCCATCTCAGATTTCATGGCTTCAAGCCATTTTGCGAATCTGGGCTCACCGTTCTTCTTCATAGTTCGTGGGTTCATCATGATCTAGTAGCATGACTTCCGAATAGGATTACCGTACCACTCTAGTGCGGATCTTACTCTGCTCGACCTACGAGGTTCTCAGATAACTTGATCTGAAGTTCTATGATTATCATCATCAACTTCCTCACTAGTTGGTTTTGACGTCCACGAAACCGGTTCTGTGATGTATTATTTTCCAACAAGGGAGTAGGTACAGATTACCTCATCAAGTTCTACTTTCCTCCCACTCACTTCTTTCGAGAAAACTCCTTCTCTAGAAAGGATCCATTCTTAACAACGAATGTCTTGCCTTCGGATCTGTGATAGAAGGTGTACCCAACTGTCTCCTTTGGGTATCCTATGAAGACACATTTCTCTGATTTGGGTTCGAGCTTATCAGGTTGAAGCTTTTTCACATAAGCATCGCAGCCCCAAACTTTAAGAAACGACAACTTTGGTTTCTTGCCAAACCATAGTTCATAAGGTGTCGTCTCAACGGATTTCGACGGTGCCCTATTTAACGTGAATGTGGCCGTCTCTAAAGCATAACCCCAAAACAATAGCGGTAAATCTGTAAGAGACATCATAGACCGCACCATATCAAGTAAAGTACGATTACGACGTTCGGACTCACCATTACGCTGTGGTGTTTCGGGTGGCGTGAGTTGCGAAACTATTCCACATTGTTTTAAGTGTAAACCAAACTCGTAACTCAAATATTCTCCTCCACGATCAGATTGTAGAAACTTTATTTTCTTGTTACGATGATTTTCAACTTCACTCTGAAATTCTTTGAACTTTTCAAATGTTTCAGACTTATGCTTCATTACATAGATATACCCATATCTGCTTAAATCATCTGTGAAGGTGAGAAAATAACGATATCCGCCACGAGCCTCAACATTCATCGGACCACATACATCTGTATGTATGATTTCCAACAAATCTGTTGCTCTCTCCATAGTACCGAGAAACGGCGTTTTGGTCATCTTGCCCGTGAGGCACGGTTCGCAAGTACCAAGTGATTCATAATCAAGTGGTTCCAAAAGACCATCGATATGGAGTTTCTTCATGCGCTTTATACCGATATGACATAAGCGGCGATTGCCACAAATAAGTTGCACTATCATTATCAACTCTGCATCTTTTGGCTTCAACACTATGAATATGTGTATCACTACTATCGAGATTCATCAAAATAGACCACTCTTCAAGGGTGCATGACCATAAAAGATATTACTCATATAAATAGAACAACCATTATTCTCGATTTAAATGAATAACCGTCTCGCATCAAACAAGATCCAGATATAATGTTCATGCTCAACGCGGCACCAAATAACAATTATTTAGGTCTAATACTAATCCGGAAGGTAGATGTAGAGGTAGCGTGCCGATTGCGATCACATCGACTTGGAACCATTTCCCACGCGCATCGTCACCTCGTCCTTTGCGGTGTTCCTTAATCCGTAGTCCTGTTTGAGTTGCAAATATTAGCAATGAACCAATATCAAATACCAGTGCTCTGCGAGCTCTAGTAAGGTACACATCAATAACATGTATATCACATATACCTTTGTTCACCTTGCCATCCTTCTTATCCGCCAAATACTTGGGGCAGTTCCGCTTCGATGACCGATCGCTTGCGGAGAAGCACTCGATTTCAGGCTTAGGTCCAGACTTGGGTTTCTTCTCTTGAGCAGCAACTTGTTTGCTGTTCTTCTTGAAGTTCCTTATTCTTCCCTTTGCCCTTTTCTTGAAACTAGTGGTCTTGTTGACCATCAACACTTGATGCTCCTTCTTGATTTCTACCTCCGCAGCCTTTAGCATTGCGAAGAGCTCGGGAATCGTCTTATCCATCCCTTGCATATTATAATTCATCACGAAGCTCTTGTAGCTTGGTGGAAGTGATTGGAGAATTCAGTCAATGACGCTATCATCCGGAAGAGTAACTCCCAGTTGAATCAAGTGATTAAAATACCCAGACATCTTGAGTATGTGCTCACTGACAGAACTATTCTCCTCCATCTTGCAGCTATAGAATTTATTGGAGACTTCGTATCTCTCAATCCGGGCATTCTTCTGGAACATTAACTTCAACTCCTGGAACATCTCATATGCTCCATGACGTTCAAAACGTCGTTGAAGTCCCGGCTCTAAGCCGTAAAGCATGGCACATTGAACTATCGAGTAGTCATCAGCTTTGCTCTGCCAGATGTTCTTAACGTCGTCGGTTGCATCAGCAGCAGGCACGGCACCCGCGGTGCTTCCAGGCGTAATTTTTCAGTGCAGCAATGAGGATAATCCTCAAATTACGGACCCGATCCGCAGTAGTTGCTACCATCATCTTTCAACTTAGCTTTCTCAAGGAACACATTAAAATTCAACGGAACAACAAAGACGGGCCATCTATCTACAATCAACATAGACAAGCAAGATACTATCAGGTACTAAGTTCATGATAAATTTAAGTTCAATTAATCATATTACTTAAGAACTCCCACTTAGACAGACATCTCTCTAGTCATCTAAGTGATCACGTGACCCAAATCAACTAAACCATAACCGATCATCACGTGAGATGGAGTAGTTTTCAAATGGTGAACATCTTATGTTGATCATATCTACTATATGATTCACGCTCGACCTTTCGGTCTCCGTGTTCCGAGGCCATATCTGCATATGCTAGGCTCGTCAAGTTTAACCTGAGAATTCTACGTGTGCAAAACTGGCTTGCACCCATTGTAGATGGACGTGAGAGCTTATCACACCGATCATCACGTGGTGTCCAGGCACGACGAACTTTGGCAGCGGTGCATACTCGGGAGAACACTTCTTGGTAATTTTAGTGAGAGATCATCTTAAAATGCTACCGTCAATCAAAGCAAGATAAGATGCATAAAGGATAAACATCACATGCAATCAATATAAGTGATATGATATGGCCATCATCATCTTGTGCTTGTGATCTCCATCTCGAAGCACCATCATGATCACCATCGTCACCGGCGCGACACCTTGATCTCCATCGTAGCATCGTTGTCGTTTCGCCATCTATTGCTTCTCGACTATCGCTACCGCTTAGTGATAAAGTAAAGCAATTACAGAGCGTTGCATTTCATACAATAAGCGACAACCATATGGCTCCTGCCATTGCCGATAACCGGTTACAAAACATGATCATCTCATACAATAAAATATAGCATCATGTCTTGGCCATATCACATCACAACATGCCCTGCAAAAACAAGTTAGGCGTCCTCTACTCTGTTGTTGCAAGTTTTACGTGGCTGCTACGGGCTTAAGCAAGAACCAATCTCACCTCGCATCAAAACCACAGCGATAGTTTGTCAAGTTGATGTTGTTTTAACCTTCGCAAGGACCGGTGTAGCCACACTCGGTTCAACTAAAGTTGGAGAAACCGACACCCGCTAGTCACCGTGTGCAAAGCACGGCGGTAAAACCAGTCTCGCGTAGCGTCTGCGTAATGTCGATCCAGGCCTCTTCATCTAAAAATACCGCCCGAACCAAAGTATGACATCTTTGGTAAGCGGTATGACTTATATCGCCCACAACTCACTTGTGTTCTACTCGTGCATATAATATCAAACCATAAAACCTAGGCTCGATGCCACTTTGTTGGGGAACGTAGTAATTTCAAAAATTTCCTCGCACACGCAAGATCATGGTGATGCATAGCAACGAGAGGGGAGAGTGTTGTCTACGTACCCTCGTAGACCGAAGCGGAAGCGTTGACGCAACGTAGAGGAAGTAGTCGTACGTCTTCCCGGTTCAACCGATCCAAACACCGTTACTCCGGCACCTCCGAGTTCTTGACACACGTACAGCTCGATGACGCACCCCGAACTCCGATCCAGCAGAGGTACGGGGAGGAGTTCCGTCAGCACGACGGCGTGGTGACAATCTTGATGTTCAACTATCGTAGGGCTTCGCCTAAGCACCGCTACAATATGACCGAGGTGTAATATCGTGGAGGGGGGCACCGCACACGGCTAAGGAACGATCACGAAGATCAACTTGTGTGTCTATGGGGTGCCCCCCACCCCCGTATATAAAGGAGGGAGGGAGGAGGAGGCCGGCCCAAGGGGGAGGCGCGCCCTAGGGGGGGCAAACCTACTCCAAGTAGGTTTGGCCCCCCTTTCCTATTAGGAGTAGGAGAGGGAAGGAAGAGGGGGAGGAGAGAAGGGGGGGGCCAGCCCCTCCCACCGGATTGGGCTTGGGGCGCCCCTCCTTGCTCCTTCTCCTCCCTTCCACTAAGGCCCAATAAGACCCATATACTTACCGGGGTTCCGTAACCTCCGGAACTCGGTATAATCCCATCTCATCTGGAACCTTTCCGGTGTCCAAATATATCCGTCCAATATATCAATCTTTATGTCTCGACCATTTCGAGACTCCTCGTCATGTCCGGGATCACATCCGGACTCGAACAACCTTCGTACATCAAAATACATAAACTCATAATATAAGCATCATCGAAACCTTAAGCGTGCGGACCCTACGGTTCGAGAACAATGTAGACATGACCGAGACACGTTTCGGTCAATAACCAATAGCGGGACCTGGATGCCCATATTGGTTCCTACATATTCTACGAAGATCTTTATCGGTCAAACCGCACAACAACATCGTTGTTCCTTTGTCATCGGTATGTTACTTGCCCGAGATTCGATCGTCGGTATCCAATACCTAGTTCAATCTCGTTACGGCAAGTCTCTTTACTCGTTCCGTAATACATCATCTCGCAACTAACTCATTAGTTGAAATGCTTGCAAGGCTTAAGTGATGTGTATTACCGAGAGGGCCCAGAGATACCTCTCCGACATTCGGAGTGACAAATCCTAATCTCGAAATCGCCAACCCAACAAGTACCTTCGGAGACACCAGAGAGCACCTTTATAATCACCCGATTCGTTGTGACATTTGGTAGCACACAAAGTGTTCCTCCGTAAACGGAGTTGCATAATCTCATAGTCATAGGAACATGTATAAGTCATGAAGGAAGCAGTAGCAACATACTAAGCGATCGGGTGCTAAGCTAACGGAATGGGTCATGTCAATCGAGATCATTCAACTAATGATGTGACCTTGTTAATCAAATAACAACTCCTTGTTCATGGTTAGGAAACATAACCATCTTTGATTAACAAGCTAGTCAAGTAGAGGCATACTAGTGACACTCTGTTTGTCTATATATTCACACATGTATTATGTTTCCGGTTAATACAATTCTAGCATGAATAATAAACATTTATCATGATATAAGGAAATAAATAATAACTTTATTATTGCCTCTAGGGCATATTTCCTTCATTATGTTCCCCACATTATGGTGTGATAAGTCCGAACACTTTCACAAGTGGGGCACCCCAAACTTATAGCATTATATGAATCGGCTCCGAATCATGTCTTGGGTCAATAGTTGGGTTTGCCCGGCTCCCACATTTTGGTGCCTTACGTTCCGTTCCGTCGGCTAAGGTGGCACTGGGAGAACCACCGTGATTGCGCCCGGTTGAGCCAGGCGGCGCCTCGATGGAGAAAGCTAAAACTGACCGGCACGATAAGGCGAGAGACTGGTCGCTGTTCGAGAGGTCTTTTCGGGTCCTTAAAGACTCACGCCGCTTCGAGCGAAGTTCCGGATAATGACCGACAAAGGCGTGGATAGCGCCCCGAATTCGGTCTTCCGAATACCATTGGCTTCGCCAAAATTTAAAATTATAGAATTCCATGGCTAAGTGAGAGTGTTCAAGCATTATAAGTCCGCTTGCCTTGTTCGTTGTGTTGAGCGCCTCCCTAGATGGACCCAAAAATGGGAACAAGAGTGCTCAAGTTATCCCGAACACCCCAGCACTTGCGGCTTGGGGCCTGAAGCCAACGACTTGCCATCTCTCAGATTTTATAAACGGCCGCACAGAAGGTAATATTTTAAATTAAACAAGTGTTGCTTAAAGCGCACATGAACAAAGTTTTTAGCGCACAGGATAATACATAGTGAGTTTACTCAAAAATTACATCTCTAGGGCATTCATCCGCAATATCGCGGGCTCCCTTCAGGACAGTTTTATAATACATTTGGGCGTCGATACTCCTTGCCCGGTGGCGGCAGTCGGAGAAGCTTCTCGCATCCAGCCTGCCCAGTGCACCTTTGTGCGGGCAAGGGCCCGACGAGCACCTTCAATACAAAGTGAGCGCTTGATGACCTCCACCCGAGGGCACGCATCCACCAGCCGCCAGACGAGGCGAAGTAGCTCCTGTGCATGGCTGTCGAGCCACACCGGACTATAAGGCCCTTCATGGCCTCCTCAGCTACCTTGTGGAGTTCGACCAGCTGCTTCAGCTGGTCGCTTGGGGGCACCGGATGGACGGCCTTAGCGTACTGAGACCAGAAGACCTTCTTCGTTGAGCTCCCCTCCTCACCACGGTAGAATGTGGCGGCATCGGACACACTACGCGGCAGATCTGCAAACACCCCTGGAGAGCTCCGAATGCGGGTAAGTGTCAGATAGTTTACATTAACATGCTTGCTTTGCATGAAAAATGCCTTACCCGCCGCTATCTTCTTCACATCTTCAACCTCCTGAAGGGCCTTACGGGCCTCGGCCTTGGCGGACTTGGCACTTTCGAGAGCCGAGGCGAGCTCGGACTCCCGAGTCTTGGAGTCGCGCTCCAAGCTCTCATGCTTCTCCATGAGAGCCTGGAGCTCTTGCCGCACTGCCGCCACCTGTGCCTCCTGCTTTTCTCGCTCTGCCCGCTCATGCCAAGACTTTGTTCGGCCATGGACACTGCAGCCTCCTTCGTGGCTGCCACCTCGTTTGTGGCCCCTGCAATTCCCATATTATCCTCGTTAATGTTATTATGACCAAAATCCTTTTCTATAAGGTAAAATTCAAAGTGGTGCTACTCACCTTATTTGTCCTCGAGCTGCCTCTTGGCATGGCGAGCTCTCGCTCGGACCGCTCGAGATCTTGCTTTAATGTACCAACCTCCATGATCGGTCTGGCAGAGGTCAAGAACCTTCAAGGAAATATGCCCTAGAGGCAATAATAAAGTTATTATTATTTCCTTATATCATGATAAATGTTTATTATTCATGCTAGAATTGTATTAACCGGAAACATAATACATGTGTGAATATATAGACAAACAGAGTGTCACTAGTATGCCTCTACTTGACTAGCTTGTTAATCAAAGATGGTTATGTTTCCTAACCATGGACAAAGAGTTGTTATTTGATTAATGGGATCACATCATTAGTTGAATGATCTGATTGACATGACCCATTCCGTTAGCTTAGCACCCGATCGTTTAGTATGTTGCTATTGCTTCCTTCATGACTTATACATGTTCCTATGACTATGAGATTATGCAACTCCCGTTTACCGGAGGAACACTTTGTGTGATACCAAACATCACAATGTAACTGGGTGATTATAAAGGTGCTCTACAGGTGTCTCCAAAGGTACTTGTTGAGTTGGCGTATTTCGAGATTAGGATTTGTCACTCCGAATGTCGGAAAGGTATCTCTGGGCCCTCTCGGTAATGCACATCATTATAAGCCTTGCAAGCAATGTGACCAATGAGTTGGTTACGCGATGATGCATTATATAATGAGTAAAGAGACTTGCTGGTGACGAGATTGAACTAGGTATTGGATACCGACGATCGAATCTCGGGCAAGTAACATTCCGATGACAAAGGGAACAACATATGTTGTTATGCGGTTTGACCGATAAAGATCTTCGTAGAATATGTAGGAGCCAATATGGGCATCCAGGTCCCGCTATTGGTTATTGACCGAGAATAGTTCTAGGTCATGTCTACATAGTTCTCGAACCCGTAGGGTCCGCACGCTTAAGGTTTCGATGATAGTTATATTATGAGTTTACGAGTTTTGATGTACCGAAGGAGTTCGGAGTCCCGGATGAGATCGGGGACATGACGAGGAGTCTCGAAATGGTCGAGACGTAAAAATCGATATATTGACGACTATATTCGAGTTCGGAAAGGTTCCGAGTGATTCGGTATTTTATGGAGTACCGGGAGAGTTACGGAATTCGCCGGGAGAAGTATTGGGCCTTATTGGGCCTGCGGAAAGAGAGAGGGGCTGCCTAGGGCAGGCCGCGTGCCCCATGGCCTAGTCCGAATTGACTAGGGAGGGCCCGCACCCTCCTTCCTTCCGCTTCTCTCTTCCCTTCCTTGTCTCCTACTCCAAATACATGGAAGGACTCCTAGTTGGACTAGGAAGGGGAATCCTACTCCGGTGGGAGTAGGACTCCCCATGGCGCCCCTCCTAGGGCCGGCCTCCTCCTCCCTCCCTCCTTTATATACGGGGCAGGGGGCACCCCATGGACACACAAGTTGATATACGGATCGTTCCTTAGCCGTGTGCGGTGCCCCCTTCCACCATATTCCACCTCGGTCATATCGTCAGCAGAGTTTAGGCGAAGCCTGCGCCGTAGAACATCATCATCGCTACCACGCCGTCGTGCTGACGGAACTCATCCCCGACGCTTTGCTGGATCGGAGCCCGGGGATCGTCATCGAGCTGAACGTGTGCTGAACTCGGAGGCTCCGTACGTTCGGTGCTTGGATCGGTTGGATCGTGAAGACGTACGACTACATCAACCGCGTTGTGATAACGCTTCCGCTTACGGTCTACGAGGGTACGTGGACATACACTCTCCCCTCTCGTTGCTATGCCATCACCATGATCTTGCGTGTGCGTAGGAATTTTTTTGAAATTACTACGTTCCCCAACAGTGGCATCCGAGCCTAGGTTTTATGTGTTGATGTTATATGCACGAGTAGAACACAAGTGAGTTGTGGACGATATAAGTCATACTGCCTACCAGCATGTCATACTTTGGTTCGGCGGTATTGTTGGATGAAGCGGCCCGGACCGACATTACGTGTACGCTTACGCGAGACTGGTTCTACCGACGTGCTTTGCACACAGGTGGCTGGCGGGTGTCAGTTTCTCCAACTTTAGTTGAACCGAGTGTGACTATGCCCGGTCCTTGCGAAGGTTAAAACGGAGTCTATTTGACAAACTATCGTTGTGGTTTTGATGCGTAGGTGAGAACGGTTCTTGCTAAGCCCGTAGCAGCCACGTAAAATTTGCAACAACAAAGTAGAGGACGTCTAACTTGTTTTTGCAGGGCATGTTGTGATGTGATATGGTCAAGACGTGATGAGATATAAATTGTTGTATGAGATGATCATGTTTTGTTGAAGTTATCGGCAACTGGCAGAAGCCCTATGATTGTCTCTTTGTTGCATAAAGATGCAAGTGCCAAATAATTGCTTTACTTTATCGCTATGCGATAGCAATAGTTGCAAGAGCAATAGTTGGTGAGACAACCATGTGATGACACATTGATATAGATCAAGATGATGAATATCATGGTGTCGTGCCGGTGACGACAGAGATCATGACAATACTTTGGAGATGGAGATCAAAGGCGCAAGATGATCATGGCCATATCACGTCACATATTTTGATTGCATATGATGTTTATCTGTTATACATCTTATTCTTGCTTTGATTGACGGTAGCATTTTAAGATGATCTCTCACTAATTATCAAGAAGTGTTCTCCCTGAGTATGCACCATTGCCAAAGTTCGTCGTGCCCAGACACCACGTGATGATCGGGTGTGATAAGCTCTACGTCCATCTACAACGGGTGCAAGCCAGTTTTGCACACGCGAATACTCAAAGTTAAACTTGACGAGCCTAGCATATGCGATATGGCCTCGTAACACGGAGACCGAAGGTCGAGCGTGAATCATATAGTAGATATGATTAACATAGTGATGTTCACCATTGAAAACTACTCCATCTCACGTGATGATCGGTTATGGTTTAGTTGATTTGGATCACGTGATCACTTAGATGACTAGAGAGATGTCTGTCTAAGTGGGAGTTCTTAAGTAATATGATTAATTGAACTTAAATTTATCATGACCTTAGTCCTGGTAGTATTTTGCAAATTATGTTGTAGATCAATAGCTTGCGTTGTTGCTTTCATATGTTTATTTTGATATGTTCCTAGAGAAAATTGTGTTGAAAGATGTTAGTAGCAATGATGCGGATTGGATCCGTGATCTGAGGTTTATCTTCATTGCTGCACAGAAGAATTATGTCCTTAATGCACCGCTAGGTGACAGACCTATTGCAGGAATAGATGCAGACGTTATGAACGTTTGGCTAGCTCAATATGATGACTACTTGATAGTTTTGTGCACCATGCTTTATGGCTTAGAATCGGGACTTCAAAGATGTTTTGAACATCATGGACCATATGAGATGTTCCAGTAATTGAAGTTAATATTTCCAGCAAATACCCGAGTTGAGAGATATGAAGTCTCCAACAAGTTCTAAAGCTAAAAGATGGAGGAGAATCGCTCAACTAGTGAGCATGTGCTCAGATTGTCTGGGTACTTCAATCGCTTGAATCAAGTGGGAGTTAATCTTCCAGATAAGATAGTGATTGACAGAATTCTCTAGTCACCATCACTGAGTTACTAGAACTTCGTGATGAACTATAGTATGCAAGGGATGACAAAAACTATTCCCGAGCTCTTCGTGATGTTGAAATCGACGAAGGTAGAAATCAAGAAAGAGCATCAAGTGTTGATGATTGACAAGACCACTAGTTTCAAGAAAAGGGCAAAGGGAAGGAAAGAGAAACTTCAAGTAGAATGGCAAACAAGTTGTCACTCCCGTGAAGAAGACCAAAGCCTGAAACTGAGTGCCTACACTGCAAAAGAAATGGTCACTGGAAGCGGAAATGCCCTAAATATTTGGTGGATAAGAAGGATGACAAAGTGAACAAGGGTATATTTGATATACAAGTTATTGATGTGTGCCTTACTAGTGTTTATAATAGCCCCTGAGTATTTGATACTTGTTCGGTTGCTAAGATTAGTAACTCGAAACAGGAGTTACAGAATAAACAGAGACTAGTTGAAGGGGAAGTAACGATGAGTGTTGGAAGTAGTTCCAAGATTGATATGATCATCATCACACACTCCCTATACTTTCGGGATTAGTGTTAAACCTGAATAAATGTTATTTAGCGTTTGCGTTGAGCATGAATATGATTTGATCATGTTTATTGCGATACGATTATTCATTTGAAGTTAAAGAATAATTGTTATTCTGTTTACATGAATAAGACCTTCGATGGTCATACACCCAATGAACATAGTTTTTTGGATCTCGATCGTAGTGATACACATATTCATAATATTGATGCCAAAAGATGCAAAGTTAATAATGATAGTGCAACTTATTTGTGGCAATCGCCGCTTGGGTCATATCGGTGTAAAGCGATGAAGAAACTCCATAATGATGGATTTTCGAATCACTTGGTTATGAATCATTTGATGCTTGCGAACCGTGCCTTTTGGGCAAGATGACTAAAACTCCGTTCTCCGGAACAATGGAACAAGCTACTGACTTATTGGAAATAATACATACCGATGTATGCGATCCAATGAGTGTTGATGCTCGTGGCAAGTATCGTTATTTTCTGACCTTCACAAGATGATTTGAGCAGATATGGGTATATCTACTTGATGAAACATAAGTCTAAAATAGTTGAAAGGTTCAAAGAATTTCAGAGTGAAGTGGAAAAATCATCATAACAAGAAAAATGAAGTTTCTACGATCTGATCGCGGAGACAAATATTTGAGTTACGAGTTTGGTCTTCAATGAAAACAATGTGGAATAGTTTCACAAATTCATGCCACCTGGAACACCACTTCATAATGGTGTGTCCGAACGTCATAACCGTACTTTATTGGATATAGTACAATCTATGATGTTTCTTACCGATTTACCAATATCGTTTTGGGATCATGCATTAGAGACAGCTGCATTCACGTTAAATAGAGCACCATCTAAATCCGTTGAGACGACACAATATGAACTGTGGTTTAGCAAGAAACCAAAGTTGTCGTTTCTTGGGGCTGCGATGCTTATGTGAAAAAATTTCATCCTGATAAGCTCAAACCCAAATCGGAGAAGTGCGTCTTCATAGAATACCCAAAGGAAATTGTTGGGTACACCTTCTATCACAGATCCAAGGCAAAACATTCGTTGCTAATAAATGGATCCTTTCTAGAGAAGGAGTTTCTCTCGAAAGAAGTGAGTGGGAGGAAAGTAGAACTTCATAAGGTAATCTGTACTGTTCCCTTATTGAAAGTAGTTCATCACGTAAATCTGTTCTGTGACTACTACACCAATTAGTGAGGAAACTAATGATGATGATCATGTAACTTCGAGATCAAGTTACTACCGAATCTCGTGGGTAAACCAGAGTGAGATCCGCACTGAGTGGTACGGTAATCCTGCTCGAAGTCATGTAACTAGACCGTGATGAACCTACGAACTATGAGGAAGCGATGATGAGCCCAGATTCCGCGAAATGGCTTGAGGCCATGAAATCTGAGATGAGATCCATGTATGAGAACAAAGTGTGGACTTTGGTGGAGTTGCCGATGATTGGCAAGCCATAGAAAATAAATGGATCTTCAAGAGGAAGACGGACGACGATAGTAGTGTTACTATCTACAAAGCTAGACTTGTCGAAAAAGTTTTTGACAAAGTTCAAGATGTTGAATACAATGAGATTTTCTCACTCGTATCGATGCTTAAAAGTCTGTCCGAATCATGTTAGCAATTGCCGCATTTTATGAAGTCCGCAAATGGATAAACAAAACTGCATTCCTTAATGGAGTTATTAAAGAAGAGTTGTATGTGATGCAACCAAGAGGTTTTGTCGATCCTAAAGGTGTTAACAAAATGTGCATCTATGGACTGGTGCAAGCATCTCGAGTTGGAATATACGCTTTGATAAGTTGATCAAAGCATATAGTTTATACTGACTTGCAAAGGAAGCCTCAGATTTATCGGAAAGTGAGTGGGAGCACTACAGCATTTCTGATAAGTATATGTGAATGACATATTGTAGATCGGAAGTAATGTAGAATTATTCTGCAAAGCATAAAGGAGTGTTTTAAAGGAGTTCTTTAAAAAGAAAAGACCTCAGTAAAAGCTACTTACATATTGAGCATCAAGATCTATTGAGATAGATCAAGACGCTTGATAAGATTTTCAATGAGTACATACCTTGGCAAGATTTTGAAATAGTTCAAAATGGAACAGTCAAAGAAAGAGTTCTTGCCTGTGTTGCAAAGGTATGAAATTGAGTAAGACTCAAATCCCGACCACAGCAGAAAATAGAAAGAGAATGAAAAGTCATTCCCTATGCCTCAGTCATAGGTTCTATAAAGTATGCCATGCTGTGTACCAGATCTATTGTATACCCTGCACTGAGTTTGGCAAGGGAGTACAATAGTGATCTAGTAGTAGATCACTGGACAGCGGTCAAAATTATCCTTAGTGGAATAAGGATATGTTTCTCGATTATGGAAGTGAAAAAAGGTTCGTCGTAAAGGGTTACGTCGATGCAAGTTTTGACACCGATCTGGATGACTCTAAGTCTCGATCTACATACATATTGAAAGTGAGAGCAATTAGCTAGAGTAGCTCCGTGCAGAGCATTGTAGACATAGAAAATTGCAAAATACATAACGGATCTGAATGTGAAAGACCCGTTGACTAAGATTCTCTCACAAGCAAAACATGATCACACCTAAGTACTCTTTGGGTGTTAATCACATAGCAATGTGAACTAGATTACTGAATCTAGTAAACCCTTTGGATGTTGGTCACATGGCAATGTGAACTATGGGTGTTAATCACATGATGATGTGAACTATCGATGTGAATCACATGGTGATGTGATCTAGATTATTGACTCTAGTGCAAGTGGGAGACTGAAGGAAATATGCCCTAGAGGCAATAATAAAGTTATTATTTATTTCCTTATATCATGATAAATGTTTATTATTCATGCTAGAATTGTATTAACCGGAAACATAATACATGTGTGAATATATAGACAAACAGAGTGTCACTAGTATGCCTCTACTTGACTAGCTTGTTAATCAAAGATGGTTATGTTTCCTAACCATGGACAAAGAGTTTTTATTTGATTAATGGGATCACATCATTAGTTGAATGATCTGATTGACATGACCCATTCCGTTAGCTTAGCACCCGATCGTTTAGTATGTTGCTATTGCTTCCTTCATGACTTATACATGTTCCTATGACTATGAGATTATGCAACTCCCGTTTACCGGAGGAACACTTTGTGTGCTACCAAATGTCACAATATAACTGGGTGATTATAAAGGTGCTCTACAGGTGTCTCCAAAGGTACTTGTTGAGTTGGCGTATTTCAAGATTAGGATTTGTCACTCCGAATGTCGGAAAGGTATCTCTGGGCCCTCTCGGTAATGCACATCATTATAAGCCTTGCAAGCAATGTGACCAATGAGTTGGTTACGCGATGATGCATTACAGAACGAGTAAAAAGACTTGCCGGTGACGAGATTGAACTAGGTATTGGATACCGACGATCGAATCTCGGGCAAGTAACATGCCGATGACAAAGGGAACAACGTATGTTGTTATGCGGTTTGACCGATAAAGATCTTCGTAGAATATGTAGGAGCCAATATGGGCATCCAGGTCCCGCTATTGGTTATTGACCGAGAATAGTTCTAGGTCATGTCTACATAGTTCTTGAACCCGTAGGGTCCGCACGCTTAAGGTTTCGATGACAGTTATATTATGAGTTTACGAGTTTTGATTTACCGAAGGAGTTCGGAGTCCCGGATGAGATCGGGGACATGACGAGGAGTCTCGAAATGGTCGAGACGTAAAGATCGATATATTGGACGACTATATTCGGAGTTCGGAAAGGTTCCGAGTGATTCGGGTATTTTTCGGAGTACCGGAGAGTTACGGGAATTCGCCGGGGAGAAGTATTGGGCCTTATTTGGCCCTGCGGGAAAGAGAGAGGGGCTGCCTAGGGCAGGCCGCGCGCCACCCCATGGCCTAGTCCGAATTGGACTAGGGGGAGGGGCCGCACCCCCTCCTTCCTTCCCTTCTCTCTTCCCCTTCCTTATCTCCTACTCATGGCGCGCCCCTCCTAGGGCCGGCCTCCTCCTCCCTCCCTCCTTTATATACGGGGGCAGGGGGCACCCCATGGACACACAAGTTGATCTACGGATCGTTCCTTAGCCGTGTCGGTGCCCCTTCCACCATATTCCACCTCGGTCATATCGTCGCAGAGTTTAGGCGAAGCCTGCGCCGTAGAACATCATCATCGCTACCACGCCGTCGTCTTGTGAATTCATCCCCGACGCTTTGCTGGATCGGAGCCCGGGGATCGTCATCGAGCTGAACGTGTGCTGAACTCGGAGGCTCCGTACGTTCGGTGCTTGGATCGGTCGGATCGTGAAGACGTACGACTACATCAACCGCGTTGTGATAACGCTTCCGCTTACGGTCTACGAGGGTACATGGACATACACTCTCCCCTCTCGTTGCTATGCCATCACCATGATCTTGCGTGTGCGTAGGAAATTTTTTGAAATTACTACGTTCCCCAACAAGCACAGCCTGCAAACCACATTGACATAATTTATTAGCAACTTGCGAATATCTTTTTAGATCCTCAGTCCGGCTTTTCTTTCCGAACACCGAACTGAGCATCAGGGGCTACTGTCTATGCGGTGTTACATTACATAATTTTAACTTCTTACCTCAAAGCTCATTAGAAGGCTAGTGCGAGCTTGGTCAGCCCGCTCTTGGCGAGCTGAACCTTCTGAATCACCGCACTCATAATAGTGCGGTGTTCTTCCTCGATGGAAGCGCCTTTGAGCGCCTCCAGCAAGTTGTCCGGCGCCTCCGGTTGGACGGAGGCCGCCGGTGTCACGGTCTTGCCCTTCTTTCGAAGGGGCCGCCTGCCGGACTCTGGAACCACTGCAGGTTCCGACGTAGAGTCCGACGCAAAGTCCTGGAGGCTGCCTTGCGGCGCCTCCGGAGCCTCCTCCTGATGGGTCCCTTTCTGGGATCCCACCTCGGCGTCCTCATCGGCGCGGGGGGTAGAGGCAGTCGGAAGTGAATCCACATCCGACGGGGCCAATGACCCGCTCGATGAAGCGGGGAAATCATCATCGGCCGGACTACGGGCAGTATGCGGCATTAGTAGGACACTATGTGACACGAAAGAAATTGCATATCAGGGATCTAGATACTTACGATCTTGCCGGAGGCCTGGCCCTTGAAGGCCACTCCTCGTCGCCAACGTCGGTTTTGCGGAGCTGTCCGGGGGAATGGTTCTCCCCCTCTTGGACCCTTCGGCCTCGCCTGTTGGGGAAGCCTTCCTCTTCCTCTCTCCCCCCTCCGGGAGAGAGTCTTCTTCCTCCTCCTCGTCTTTGGGGGAGGAGTCCGCCTCGTCGTCGGACGCCTGATTACGGGAACTCTTTCGAGTGCCCGTGGCCACCTTCTTGGCCTTCTTCTCCGGCACCACGTGCGGTGCCGGAACCAGCAGCCCCGCTAGACGGGCATCCACTGGGTCTTCTGGCATGGGAGCCGGGCAGATGAGCTGCTCGGCCTTCTTCATCCATTCCTGTCAAAGGAAAAGGGAGATTGAAACCCTCTTAGTATCAATCTATTTACCACAAGTGTCCCGTAAAGGGGTAGAATCACTTACCTCGTCAGCCGGATGCTGCGAGTGAAATCCGCGATCTTCTGTCGCGGATGCGGGGGCTTCGGCGCCCTTAAACACAGCACCCTCCAGCGCCTTCAGACGCGTTGTGTCGAAGAGCCCGCCAGCTCTGGTGCTGTTTGGATCGAACTCCCACAGATTGAATGCCCGTTCTTTGCATGGGAGGATCCGCGACGAGCATGACTTGGACCACGTCGACGAGCCTGAGCTTCTTGTTCACCAGCTTCTGGATACAGGCTCGGAGTCCCGTCAGCTCCTTCGGATTACCCCACAACAAGCCCTTCTCTTTCCAGGAGGTGAGCTGCATAGGGATACCAGATCTAAAGGGGCCGCCGCCCGCGTAGGGTCGCGCGGCTCGGTGATATAGAACCACCCCGATTGCCACCCCTTGACGGAGTCCACGAAGGCCCCTTCGAACCAGAGGACGTTGGGCATCTTGCCCAACATGGCGCCTCCGCACTCCGCCTGCGTGCCCTTCACTACCTTCGGCTTGACGTTGAAGGTCTTGAGCCACAAGCCGAAGTGGGGCCGGATGCAGAGGAGGGCCTCGCACACGATGATAAACGCCGAGATGTTGAGGATGAAGTTCGGCGCCAGATCGTGGAAATCCAGGCCGTAGTAGAACATGAGCCCCCGGATAAAGGGGTGAAGTGGAAAGCCCAATCTGCGGGGGAAGTGGGGAAGGAAAACGACCCTCTCATGGGGCCCGGGGGTAGGGATGAGTTGCCCCTCGTCGGGCAGCCGGTGCGCGATATCGCCGGAAAGGTATCCGGCGCTGCGCAGCTTGGTGATATGCTCCTCCTTAACGGTGGAAGCCAACCATTTGCCTCCCCCTCCGGACATGGTCGGGGAAGGTTAAGACGAGATGCGCAAGCTTGGGCGTTGGAGCTCGAGTGCGCGGAGGTGGATAAGCAAAGGAGGAAGAAGGCGTGGGTGAAAAGGTGAATCCTTATCCCTTATATATAGGCGGGCGAAGACTATGCGTCCCCCACCAGCCTGGTAAAACTCGCTTATCTCCCAAGCGCCACCATCAATGGCGCGTTGGGTTACCCACGTCCGTATAGATGAGAATCCGGAATAAGGGGAACACGATCTCTGCTTCGACAAGACGTGCCAAGGAAACCGCTTCGCTAAACGTGCTGAAGTGGTATAATAAAAATGATTCAAGTAAAGGCTTGGTAGTGGCGTGACGACATGCCGCAAAATACGTCAGCAGATTGGACTTGTGTACATTTTATTCTCTGTACGGTGGAATGTGGAATTTATATTGCAGAGCCGGACACTATCCTGGTGTTCATGATCTTCTCTGGATTATTCAAAGGAGGAACCCGCCTTGCAATGCCGAACATTATGCGCGCCGGACTTATCGTCATTGAAGCCTGGTTCAGGGGCTACTGAGGGAGTCCTGGACTAGGGGGTGTCCGGACAGCCGGACTATCTTCGTCCGCCGGACTCCAAGACTACGAAGATGCAAGATTGAAGACTCCGTCCCGTGTCCGGATGGGACTTTCCTTGGCGTGGAAGGCAAGCTTGGCGATATGGATATGTAGTTCTCCTACCATTGTAACCGACTCTGTGTAACCCTAGTCTTCTCCGGTGTCTATATAAACCGGAGGGCTTTAGTCCGTAGGACACAACATACATTGCAGCAATCATACCATAGGCTAACTTTAGGGTTTAGCCTCCTTGATCTCGTGGTAGATCCACTCTTGTACGACCCATATCATCAATATTAATCAAGCAGGACGTAGGGTTTTACCTCCATCAAGAGGGCTCGAACCTGGGTAAAACATCGTGTCCCTTGTCTCATGTTACCATCCGTCTAGACGCACAGTTCGGGACCCCCTACCCGAGATCCGCCGGTTTTGACACCGACAAAGGGCGAGGTCGCCATCGGAGACACTGCCGGAAGATAATCACCGCAGTCACGAGACATGCCCGGAGCTGCGACGCGGTAGATCAGACGGGCCGCCACCAGGAACCAGACAAGCTCGCCATGCACACCCAACATCCCCATGCCCAAGTCGGCGCCTTCAAGAAGGTGACGACGTTGTGGCGCCGCCGCCGCTTAGCCACCGGGGCTAGGGTTTTCACCCAGGCGCAGGGGAAGGGGGGAGGCAGGGGAGGTTTAGCCTCGGCGCCGCCACCAAGGAGGGAATGGCGTCGGGGACGCCATCGACGCCGTGACCACCACCGGCGGCCAAGGGATTCCCCCGGCCAAGCACCCTGCCTCCACCTCCAAACCAGACACAACATCAGCAGGCGCGCGCACGCCGGAGATCCAGGCCGGCCAGAGGTCATGCAACACGAGCGGACCAGATCGCCTCCGATCTGACGAGGGGAGCCCGGAGCCTCCCCGCGCCATGACCAGCGCCCACCGGGACCTCGTTGCCCGCGCAGCCGAGGAGATCCGGCCTACCTCACCGACGAGCACTCCCCGCCGCCGGAGGAGCGCCGTCCGCCCCAGCGAGATCGCCGCCTCAGATCAGCCGGCACGGATCTGACCAGAACAAGCACCGCCGCGAAGAACACTGTGCCGCCACCAGCCCGCGCGCTCCATCGTGACGGGTCGCCACCGCCAGCAGGCCGCGCACACACCAGACCACCACCAACGCGCCACCACGCCGCCGCTGCCGCCGAGCTCCGCCGCCAAGAAGCAGCAGCCCTGCCCCTGTTCGGCGAGGTCAAACGAGATCCCGCCGCCGCCCGGCACTGCTGGCTTTGTTGGCGGCGCCCGGCGGCGGCGGCGGGAGTAGAGGAAGGAGGTGGGGGCTGGGTTCGGCGGCCGCTAGGGTTGGGCGCCCGGGTCGCCCGCCATGGCCACTGCTGCATGGTACTTCTGGTTTGAACATCGCAAGTTGACCCAAGGGGAAGCGTCTCAGAACGCTGCCCAGATTAACTAGGCGGTGAGAGGTTTAGCGGCTAATTTCATTATTTCTTGGAGTCCAAAGGCCAAGGTGAAATCGGCTACATGGTTGAAACCTAGGTATGGCTACAGTAAATTGAATGTAGACGCTGGTTTCGATAATGATTCACTTGTTGGAACGGATGGGGCGGTTTTACGCGATCATGAATGAAAATTCATTGCGGCAACAAATGAAAAAATTGATATATGTGTCGACTCGTTCACAGCGGAAGCTATTGCTGTGAGATTTGAGATGAATCTAGTTCAAACTGTTGGTTGCAGTAAAATTGAGCTCAACTCAGACAGTGTGGAGGTGGTCGCATCATTAGAAAAAGTTATTCTTCCTCAGTGGCCACTGCCGTCTTTTTTTTTTTTGAAAACTCCTCCCATATATTAATTAATTAAAAATGTTCATACAATCGTCTATTACAACTTCAGTCACGCAGAACCTATTAACAAAACTGAATTTAGCAATTTCATGCGCCACCCGATTGACCCTTCTGTTAATCTTGAAAATCTTGAAACTTGTCATCAACCTGGAAATGCTCAATGCTTCCATCTTCAGATCAACTAGGAAGACCTGTCCAAATAATCGTTTCCTAGAAAGGAAGCCACAGAAAAACAATCAGTTTCTGAGATGATGGGCTTGTGTAGAGTAATACCGATGTAAAGCCCTGCGAGAGTTGCTCTAAGTTCCGCTTCATCCATGCTATTGCAAACCCCAATATAATCCCATGAAGAAATGATCACTTCTCCCAAATGATTCCTGGCAACCACTCCCATACTCGCAAAGCTAATGGCCTCCACAAAGCTTGCATCAACATTAATCTTAATGGACTCCGGGTCGGGTGGCTGCCAATTCACAACTTTTTCTTTCACTTCAATGGTATCATAAAACCCATCGACCCTTTCCTTACCTTTGTTGGTAACCTCCATCTTCCTATTGGCCACTGCCGTCTTTGACGACTGCTATTTTATGTCTTTAGATTAATCATGTAATCTTTGATAATATTTTTTTACGGAACATGTAAACAAATGCAACGATTGTTATGACTGAATAAAGGAGGATTTGATTGTAAATAAAAAAACTACTCGAGAACAATTTAACTAAGAAAGAGTACGCCCGAGAAAAAGTTGTACTCCGGCAATACATGGGCCCACACATCAGCCCCCTTGCAAGCTTCCCGCCCACGTATAAATCCCCCCTCGTCCTCGGCTCCTATCTACCTTCCGCACGTTCCCGCACTGCCAAGCACAGACAGCACCGGCACGCACGGGCATGGGCATGGCATCGGCCACAAGCTCCCGCCACCTCCTCCTCGTCGTCCTTTGGCTCAGCGCGTCCGCGAGCACCGCCTGGGCCCATGGAGGTGGCGGACACGGCGACGGTGACGCGGACGGCGGCGCGAAGGCGAAGCCTGATCTGCGGGCGCCGGGCCTGGTGGCGGTGAAGCTGTGGTGCCTGGCGCTGGTCTTCGCGGGCACCCTGGCCGGCGGCGTGTCCCCCTACTTCATGCGGTGGAACGAGGCGTTCCTGGCGCTGGGCACGCAGTTCGCCGGCGGGGTCATCCTCGGCACCGCCATGATGCACTTCCTCAGCGACGCCGACGAGACCTTCGAGGACCTCGTCCCCCACAGCGCCTACCCGTTCGCCTCCATGCTCGCCTGCGCCGGGTACGTCCTCACCATGCTCGCCGAGTGCGTCGTCTCCTCCGTCGTCGCGCGTGGGCCCGGCCGGACCGCCCCAAGTGCAGGTGAGCAGCATCAGCAGGTCGCACGTTCTCCGCTGAAACTAACTGCTATATCTGCGCATACACCAGCTGGCCGGCGGTGTAAAGGTGGCAGCTGCGGCGTGCGCGTACGTTTGGTTAAATCTAAATGCAAATCTGCTCCCTTTCTATTCTGGGGCGGGCGCTACGTGCTACGTGATTGGCAATCTTTCGATGCGCATTTTCACGGCCTTATTGTTACTCCTGCGATCTTATTATTAGTCATGGTTTTAATGTTCAGAATCCGCCCCTGTTTACGAACTTCCAGGAGCGCTGGAGGAGGGCAAGCTGAGCAGCGCGAATGACAACAGCATCGAACCACAAACATCTGTAAGTGCAGCCTCCGAACCAAGTGTTAATTTGACAACCACTCGGACTAGCAGACAGCTCTGTGTATTTCGTACAGTATTGATGGAGATCTGGATTGACTTGGTTGTGGTGCACGTACAGGACGCGCACGGACCGTCGACTGCATCCATGCTGCGCAGTGCGAGCACCCTCGGCGACGGCCTACTCCTCATCGCCGCGCTCTGCTTCCACTCCGTCTTCGAAGGCATCGCCATCGGAGTTGCTGGTAAGATAGAGACAGAGATCGATACTTCTTGAATCATAAGATGCTCGCGACTTCCTCGCGCATCCGCTTCAGGCAATTAGCATTTCAGTTTCCGTTGAATTTACTTGCAGAGACGAAAGCCGACGCGTGGAAGGCGCTGTGGACCATCAGCCTGCACAAGATCTTGGCCGCGATCGCCATGGGCATCTCGCTGCTCCGGATGCTCCCCGACCGCCCTCTCCTCTCCTGCTTCGGCTACGCCTTCGCCTTCGCCGTCTCCAGCCCCATCGGCGTCGGCGTCGGCATACTCATCGACGCCACCACGGAGGGCCGGGTGGCCGACTGGATCTACGCCATCTCCATGGGCCTCGCCACGGGCATCTTTGTCTACGTCTCCATCAACCACCTCCTCGCCAAGGGGTACAGGCCCCAGAGGCCCGTCGCCGCCGACACGCCCCTCGGCCGGTGGCTCGCCGTCGTGCTTGGCGTCGGTGTCATCGCAGTCGTCATGATATGGGACGCCTGATCGTGATTCATGAGAAGTAGAACCATTTACCTATGGATGTAAGCCTATTGTGCTGCTATAAGTTTCTGCTAGTTGGACACCAGATTTGCAGTACCAGCTGATCAAATGAAGCAGCTAGTGACAGATAAACATATAAGAACTAAATCCCTGGTTGTTTCAATACGCATGTTAGACATGCACAATGCCACACACGACCTACATGCTTCATTGGCTTCATGTGCACAAATTATCTGTACGTACAATATTGCTTACGTCACTGATCACTAGCATCGGCTTAAAGTCCAAAGTAAGTGGTGGTTAAAAATCAAATGCCCCTTCCGATCGACGTGCATGATATAATAATATGAAATTCGAAAATGTCATGCAATGGGCAAATCCTCATTAATGCTTACTATAAAAGTCCCCGCAGCGACATGTGCAGTGTTGTGCTAGAAATGCCTAATTTCTCTCTCTCTCTCTCTCTCTCTCTCTCTCTCTCTCTCTCTCGTATTTTCTAGAATTTTGAAACTTAAAACTCATAGTTTTGAATTTTTTCAATATCCAGGGAGCCGGGAGCCAAAAGCAATTTCTGACTTTTTGTTCTCTCTTTCCTTCATACAAGACAAAAAAATAGCAAACTAAAAATATATATATCATTTTGAACTGTCAGCTGCTGCAGATTGCCTAATATATATATATGCTCGAGGTTCAAAGCACGGAGTTACTACAGATTTGCTCAGCTGCTGCAGCAGCCGTAGGCTCCAGACGGCAGCGTGTCCCTGCCAAGGTTGCATAATTCATCAACTCCGGGCGTGACACCACTACACTGCAAGAGAAACAACAGTGGACAAATTAGCCCGATAATCTTGTTTTAAAAAAATTTAACCCGATAAGCAGCTGCTAGCAAAACACCATATATGCAGACGCACCCACCTTGGAGAGATCGATGGCGCCTTCCTGGATCTTCTCGTACACCATGGACGAGCTCTGAAGGAATGCCTGCGTGCATAGGTCATGTCAGGAAAAGGCCATGGCGAATGAATTGCGCGCCGCTGCGATGCGATTCGGTGCTTCGAGTTACCTCCTCGACGTTGTGCCGGGACCTGGCCGAGGTCTCCATGAAGGCGAGGCCGTTCTCCTTGGCGAACTGCTCGCCCTCTTCCGTGCTGACGGCTCGCCTCTGACCTAAATCTGACTTGTTTCCCACCAGCATGATGGTGATGTTGTTGTTGCCATCCGCCTGCTCCCTCATTTCTTCCAGCCAGCTCGCGACGTGGTTGAAGGTCTCCCTCCTGTGCCCCATCAGAGGAAAAATCGACGTTCATATCTACGAGTAGTAAATTCGAAGACAAGGGTAACTTAAAATGCTTAAGCTGTTGAATGTACCTGGTGATGTCATACACGAGAAGAGCAGCGGCCGCACTTCTGTAGTAGGATTTAGTGATTGACCTGAAAGCCTCCTGGCCTGCCTGCATCATGCAGTTCACTTCAGTAGAGGTTTATGCTGAAGATATGGTGTTGAAAGCAGTAGAGAATGCATTTAGTTTCTTCTGAAGGTTTATACATATAGCGGAACAGTTAAGTTAACGGACCGTGTCCCAGATCTGAAGCTTTATTTTCTTCTTGCCGATGGTGACCATCCGCTGTCCAAATTCGACGCCGATGGTCAGGTCGTGCACGGGCTGGAACCGCTTGTCGGTGAACTGCAGCAGGAGGCATGACTTCCCAACTCCTGGGACAGCAAATCCGTAACATGGTCATATATATGGTCATGGTTTCAAAGAGATATATGCTAGCTAAGATTGATCCAAGCCATCGAAGAAAAACGAACAAGGTTTGGAGCTTCTACACACGAGAGATCACATCACAGGATCCCTCACCGGCCGGTCGATTTCGAGTGACGAAGGCGGAGCTTTCTACTTACAATCGGCATGGATTCTCGAGATCACGCAACGAACCGATGATAGAATCAGGGCACGATGGACTAGAGGCGCAAGAGAACAGATGGGACAGCGGGAGAGGGGTCGAGAAGAAGGCGCGCACCTGTGTCGCCGACGACGATGTACCTGAACTTGTAAGCGAACGACATGGCTCGCAAATCCCCGAGAGTCCACGCACCTTCCCGCTTTAGATTTGACGGCGAACCAGAGACTCGCCAAGTTCGCGTGAGAGGCGAGGTCGCGGGACTATATTTAGATGAGCGGTGGATCGATGGTGGCTGCCGAGGGTTTGCGTTGCCTTGCACGTACGGCGAGATATGAGGCGAACAGGCCCGTGGACATGTTGTATCCTAGTCGGTAACCAACAGTGTAGATGCGTTAGGGACGGATTCAGGTTTTTTTTTTTGAGAAATCTCGCCTGCTTTATTTATTCAAGAGCAATTGTCATAGGTACAAGATTTGGGTCATGGGGGTTGCCCAACCAAACATGTCTACCTATGTCTAGGTTACAAGCAAACTTGGCGAGATTGTGAGCTTCATAATTGAAGTTCCTACGCTCGAAAACAAAAGTGCAAGAAATAAAGCTATTACAGTGATTCATAATTTCATGTACCATCGCAGCATTGGGGCCTCCTGTTCCCCTGTTGATGTCATTCACCGCCTCTTGGCAGTCCGATGCCACGCAAATCTTCTGCTATCCCAGATCATCCGCCAAAGCAAGCGCCTCGCGGCATGCATATGTCTCCAAAGTTAAGGGATCCATGATCCCATAGTAAACCATCGCCGATGACCCCAAATAATGTCCATCCTAGTCGCGACACAGAGCTGCAACTGCTCCGCCTCTCCGTGATCGCACCATAGCCCCATAACGTTAATATTTGCAGTGCCGCTTGGTGGAGGAAGCCACCTCTTCGGTCGCGGTGGTGCAGCAACAGGAGTACCATCATGCACTCCTCCAGCGCTCATATGTCCCAACTCGTCAATGTAATTATTGATAAAAGACGCCGTATGTTGAGGACTCTAAAAAATTGATTCATAGATAGCCTTCCTCCTGGCATACCATATAGACAATAGCGTGATGACCATCCTTGTAAAGCTAGCATGGTCCATCTTCTCATTAAGTTCAAACAGCCATATTCTTGCGTTGGATTCCTCATTCTCAGACATGAGTGACACCAGATTTTCATCCGAGAGCACCCACACGCAACGGGACATCGTGCATGCAACCAACGCATGGGGCCATGAATGCTCACATCCACAGAGCGGGCATACATCTCTATCTAACATATTTCGTCTCTTCAAGACATCCGTTGTGGGGAGTGAATGATGAGCAAGCCTTCAAAGGAAGATCCTCACCTTCGACGGGATTTTAAGTTTCCACAAGGATGTCCAAGCTTTTTCATCTTTTTCAATGTGAGATGATCCGCTACTTTCGTTCAGCCACTCCTCCCTCTGCAATTTTGTCTTAAGCAAAAACTTATAGGCTGAGCTAACACTGAACTTGCCTTTCTTGTCCGGATACCAAGCCCAAAAGTCCTCTACATTGCGAGTACATACCGGGATCTTCAAGATAGCATCAGCATCTATGGGCAGGAACACAGTCCGAACCAGAGCCTCATTCCAGGAGGATGTTGCTGGGGAGAGCAACTCCGAAACATACCTGGGAGGATTAACAACCAGTGACATGATGGGCCGTGGCGTCATCTCCTTCGGTATCCAGTTATCGCTCCATATCTCCGTTGTTTGACCATTACCAATCCGGCGAATGATTCCCTGCTTTAACAAATCCCATCCCTCCAGTATAGCTCGCCATATCTGAGACGGTCTAGACCCCAACTCCGCGTTAAGGATCGTCCTGTCAGGGTAGTATGCAGCATTCAAAATTCCTGCACTCAAACTCATCGGTTCTTGCAAGAGTCTCCAAGCCTGACGAGCCACAAGATCCCTAAAGCCTAGCCCGCCTAGGTGTTTCGGGCGTGTCATCACATCCCATGACACCCAAGCCGGCTTGCGTTCTCCCTGCTTGCAGCCTCACTGCCGCACGCAGGTGCAGTTCTATTTGTCGAACAAGAGAAGCATGAGGGTTGGGTGTTCTACAAGTGCGACAATGTAAGTTGCCCACCACCCTTCTTCTTTCTGTTCTGCAAGGGATGAGTATTTTTTTTTGTTGGATTTGAGCAGATGGTGTGCTTAATTTTTTCCTCTTTTCTGGTCTATTTGGCTGATAGAATGCGTGTGGGTTCTGGCATTGGGAGCCGGAGTACGTGGTGTATCTTGTTGACAATCATTCCCTCAATGGGAATGATACAGTGGATGCAATTGGCGCTGCAGGAGATAGTAGGGGATAGGAGGGAAGAGCTGATTCGAGAAAGGGAACAAAGGGCTAGGCTTGCAGGCATTGTGAGTGGCATTGGAGCAGGAATGGATGAAAGGAGGCCTTCAGCAAATCCCTTGACCAAGCAGCAGATAGATGCACTTTTGAAATAGTTGGTATTGTTTCCTGGAATATCTCGAAGGAACGCAACAATTTTATCTTCGGGCACATTACTCCATCTCTCTGAGCTTTTTTTTTTGAAAGTGCCAGCCTTGGCTGGTGTTTCATTAATTTAAGCATGGAGCAATGGTAAAAGTGACAAATGTGGTGATCATGGGATCAAGGAGATAAGAAAAGAAAGAAGAAAAAGGATGCCGACTGCACCGTAGCGGAGGCTACAATCTCACGGCGGATCCCCGAAGGGGCTCTGAAGAAATTTAACCCCACTCTATTGCCACAGGCTAGGATCTCTTCTGATTTCGTCGAGCACGTCCCGCACCCTTGCCTCCTTCCTCCTGAAAACGCAGTGGTTGCGTTGTTGCCAGATTTTCCACAATGCAAGCATCACCAAGGATTTTATTCCTTTCGTGAACGCTGGCTGTGTCGCGGAGACCATGGTTGCCACCTTCTCTAGAGAGCTGTTGTCGTTGATTTCGCAAGCATGATTGAAACCTTGACAGTCTGCCATGAAGACAGCTCAGCCCAGATCGTCTTCGTGAAAGTGCATTCGCAGAATAAGTGCGCAGAGCTCTCAAGGTTTCTGAGGCAGAGCTGGCAAAAGTAGTCGTTGGTCCAGCACCTACGCTGGAGACGGTCGTTGCACCACAATCTGTTCTGGTGGAGGAGCCATGCAAACAGCTTGAGCTTCGCCGGAGCCCAAGTACCCCAGATCAGGTCTTGATACATGCCAGCCGTCGATCCCAGGGACTGCAGGGTGTAAGCAGAGTGGGAGCTGCATCTCTCTGAGCTTGGAAAGAGAGAACCACAACTGATCTTTTGTGGCGAAAAACAGGATTGAGCATCACCTTTGGGACTTTATCACTTTACTATCTCTTTCTCGGTGAAAGTCTTGATCCTCTTTGGTCTTGTTGTCATTTTTTGTATTTCCATCCCTTCTTATCTGGATTAACTTCTTTTAGGATTCTACTTGAGCCTCTCCTACTGTTTAAAACTAAAAAAACGCATGCAGGAAGCCGCCGCTATCAAATGTGCTAGGCTGCCAAACCCCATCAACCATCATACATGCCACTAAACTACATGCGCACACGATTTTTTGCACCTATTTTCTCAACCAGGTCCTGGGCTGCCTTGCTCGTTCTCCGGAGGTCACTTTGTTTGTCCTGTGTTTCGCAGTCAAATTTTAGTTAGTGACTTGTTAGCAAAGTTTGCTAGAGTTGAGGGTAGAACGGTAGTCGGGCTGGGTTCTGGCCTCCGAAGTAGTTGATTTATATAACTAGAGAATACCCCGCGCGTTGCTGCAGGAATCGATTGCAATATATTTCAGTGATTTGATTTTATGAAGCTTTTATTGTTAAATTGATGTATGAACTAAAGCTAAAAATAAATATTGGATATTGTATTTGATTATTGTGTAGTCAAAAAATATTTTGAATATAAGTGGTATAATGTAATGGAAAACTTTTTTCATACATTTTGAGTGGACTTTTGATGAGGTGGCATGTGTGATGAGGTGAAAGGTGTGCATGAGATCAAAATAATGAAAAAAAAATTCTCATGCCTGTGATGATGTGACATGTGTGCATGTTGAGATAAATAGAATAGCCGGGATCAACTCGTTAGGTATATAGGATTTGGACTGTAATCTGGACGTTCCTTGATTAATAGTAAAATTTTACTACCCGCAAAAAAGAAGAAGAAAGAGAGTAGAGATGACGCCTAATCTTAATTTTGTTTGACTGTAGAGAAAGTACGTTGGACTTCTTTTTTATCAAGGAGTATATCCAAGTCCAACTTCATTAACCGCTCAAAGAACAGTTTGTACTGGCACATATGGACACTTGTTGTCGACGGACCGAACTTTTTTGTTCAGCGCATCGTTTGCTGATAACGAAACAGATCATAACGAACGAAGTTCGTCAGGCTACGGGGACACTGGTTTAGCTCGTCCTGTGGGCGGCGACCCTGACGACGACGGGGCTCCTGACGCGGTGGCGGCGCCGCCCGGCGCCGTCCGACCACACCATCTGCCCGAACACGTAGTCGCCGGGCAAGAAATGCCCTGCCCTGGCCCTGAACGTCACGGCGAACTCCTTCTCCTCCCCGGCCGCGGCGAACTCCAGCCGGCTGGGCCGCACGGACACGGACACGCCGCGCGGCTCGTGGACCCTCACGTCGTACGCCGCCGGCGCCGCGCCCACGTTCCGCACCCTCCTCGTGACGGCGTGCGGCTCGCCGGAGGCGGACAGGTGGGGCACCGTGACGGACGGGTAGTTGAGGTCCTCCGGCTTCCGCGGTGTCGCCGGGCAGGCGTGCGGGCCGTCCATGAACGTGCCGATGACGGTGGAGTTGTAGCCCAGCGCGCAGAGGAAGTGGAGGTAGTCCGTGGCGTTCATGTCGTAGACGAGGCCCGGGTCGGCGGCGCGGTTGGGCTGCACGTGGCCGGCGCCGTAGGCGAAGGGCGTGGCGCGCAGGAACGACGAGTTGCTCATCGGCCTCCGCGTGTTGTCCTGCACCCTGGCTGCACAAGATCAAACGACGACAACTCTTTTTGTCAGCGCGCGGCAGCACGTGGGAGATTGATCTGCAATGTCACGTTAACTTTGTTGCTTAATTTATACCGGTGGTCATGATGGCGGACTTGATGGCGGCGGGGCTCCAGTCGGGGTGGAGGGCCTTGAGGAGGCCGGCGATGCCGGCGACGTGCGGGCACGACATGGAGGTGCCGGACTCGGAGTTGAAGAGGACGCGGCGGCTGTCGAAGGTGAGGCCGGTCGGGCCGGCCAGGCCGGTGAACGCCGCCAGGATGCTCACCCCCGGCGCGGTGATGTCAGGCTGCAGCACACGCAACATACGGTAAGATGCTCAGCATGGTTGTGATGTTACTACACGATTATTAAGAGGGTGTTTGTTTCCAGGGACTTATTGGTCTAGGGACTTAAAAAAGTCCCTATAAGTCCCATCTAAACCAAACAGGAGGGACTTATAGGGACTTAAAATGGGCATTTGGGACTTATGAAATAAGACTCTCAAGGAGGGACTTATAGGGACTTATAGTTATAAGTTGGGACTAAAAAAAGTCGTAGGACTTATGAACCAAACAGGGCCTAAGGCACGAGCGAGTTTGTGAGAGAAAAAGCCGGACGGACCTTGAGGATCTGAGGAGTGACCGTGTTTGGGCCCTGCGAGGAGAAGGCGGCCATGAACGGCGCCGGCTTCGTCTCCAGCGCGGTGTTTGGCAGGGTGATGTAGCCCGACGCCAACCTGCACAACATTTCGATGTTCAGAAAAAATAAGTATGAGAAACAAAAAGTATGGCCCATACAGGTCTCGAACCTGTGACCTTCGCGTTATTAGCACGACGCTCTAACCAGCTGAGCTAATAGGCCCTGTTGGTAGCCAAGCCCAAATAGGCCTACATGTCTGAATCCTACCTGGTTGAATTCATGTAGGCGAGCAGCGCGACTCCATCAGAGTAGGTGATTTGGGTGGCCGGGAGCACGTGCGCGTCGGCGATCATCTCGTTCCCGGTGGCCTCATCGTTCGCCAGCACCAGCCCAACCCCGCCGGCTTGATGAACCTCCTCGCCTTTCTCCACCCGCGCGTTCTTCCCACGCATGCACACCACGATCTTCCCCCTCACTTTCTTCTTGTCCAGCGACCCCTCCATGCACAGTTGCCTGCAATCATAAGATGGTTACAGCTTCAGGTCTGACAAAGCATTGCAGGTAATTTTCATCAATTTTTCTTACGCTTCGGTCACCGTTGCATCTTCTGCCTTGGCTTCTACAGAACTGATCAGCCGGTAATGCTTGTTGGCAGGCAGTGGCACCGGCGACAGGCTTTGTCCCTGTACACATGGTAAAATGTTACTACGTCAGAGATTGGCACACAAGCAGAATCGACTGAAGATAATTCGGGCAGAAGCAACATACTTTGATCTGCTTCTTGTTGCCGAGGACCAGGTAGGCAGGGAACTCGCGGTCCATGGTGCTGGCCCCGACGGTGACGAGCCACGGCGCGGTGTTGGACACCGTGCCGGCCCCGGGCCCGGAGTTGCCGGCCGAGGAGACCACGGTGACGCCGTTCCTGACGGCGTGGAACGACCCGATGGCGACGCCGTCCCTGAAGTACTCCGTCGGCGCGCCGCCGAGGGACACGGAGAGGACGTCCACCCCGTCGTGGATGGCGGCGTCGAAGGCAGCGATGATGTCGGCGTCGAAGCACTCGCTGCCGTTGACGGGGCGCCAGCACACCTTGTAGGCGGCGACGCGCGCGCCGGGGGCGCCGCCCTTGGCCGTGCCGTTGCCGTAGCCGAACAGGTTGGCGCCCGGCACGAACCGCCCCGCGGCGGTGGACAGCGTGTGCGTGCCGTGGCCGTCGCTGTCCCGCGTGCTGGCCGGGCTCGCGCCCGCGCCCGCCCGCCCCACCGTCGCCGCGTACCCCTTGTTGAAGTACTGCGCGCCGATCAGCTTCCTGCATGCGGCGCGCGCTCATCACAATGAAAGTTCACATCGACGCCATGCATGAAACGCGATAATGAGCAACTGAAAAGTTGAGCTGATGATGGTCTAAACTATCCAAATGTTATCAGGGGAATCTTGCTTCGAGGAGCAACAATCAACAGATGATTTGAAGGAATTTTGTATCTTCATAATGTGATTAGGATGGTCCTAGCGTGCATGCGGACAAGATGCAGTCTTGGCATGTTTCCTCCCGCGACTGCGTTTCATCAGGCACGCTGCATTATATGTTGTCGAGCGAGCGGCCTGGCCGTGGCCTTAGCCGCGGCACATGAGCGCGCAGGAGCCATGGACCCCGGCGCAGAAAGAGGCGAGAGCGAGGCTAGGGCTGCGCCGTGCATGGACCAGGGCGCCCCTTTGGAGCTTTTCTGAGATCTGAGCGAACTGCGTGGTGCCTAGCGGCTTGCTCAGCTGCTCGTGGATCGATACGGTACCTGAAGCAGGCCGGTGGAGCTGGATGCAAACAGGGGATACGTACGTAGGGACAAGCACGATGCCCGGGGCAACATGTAATCATGGGAAAGCGCACGGCAGGGAGACGGAAATCTTTGAGGGTGTTTGGATCACTAGTGACTAGAGACTAGAGACTAGTAGTAGTCACTTCTAGTCAGTAAACCTCCAAACACCCCTGACTAATGGGTGACTAAAACTACTTTAGTCTCTAGTCACCCCACCCCCAACTAAAAGTGACTAAAGTCTCTCCTTTAATTAATTGGCGGGCCCATCCTGTTGCAGCAGCAAACCGGATTGGTAGGAAGAGAGAAGAATTTAATCTCGGACATTTAATCTTTGACTTAGTAGTAGTCATCTTCCAAACAAGGCCTGACTAAAAACTTTTAGTCTGACTACTAGTAGTCACATGACTAAAGAGTATCCAAACACCCTCTTTCTGGTAGGCCGGGCTCTAATTTTGAAGCTGAATCATGGCTGCAATCTGTGGCGCCACCACACTGGCAGCCAACAGCGGAAAGGTGCCGTCCATCTGTTGACGATGACTGAGGATGCGAGCTCTGCCTGCCTACGCTCTCGCCTGATCGCTCACATGATTCGCAGCGTGGACGACTGGTAGAGGCTAGAGGGAGGTGCTCAGCGAAAAGGATGGCAGGAGGCACAGTTGTGCAGAGGCAAGCATGCATGTGTGCTAGTAGTGCGCTACAGTTACCACTAATGCGTTGTCCATTTGTATTGTAGTCTAATTAAGCTAGCACAACTCTACTACTACAGTTTAAGCACATTGTCCTATTCAGAATCAGAGCAGAGGCACAACACAAGTGTAGGAATGGCTCAAAGTCCAAGGGCGTGTCGAGATCGTTGGTTAAAATAACCCTCAGCACTTGCCTGAACTTATGGGACAAATCCTAGTTTGGTCAGGCATGTCTCTCTCGAACCGCAGTCAGCCTCTTGTCACTAAGAGCATCTCCAACGGCCGCGCGAAACGACGCGCGCGCGCGGTAAACGCAGGCTTTAGCGCGCGCGGGACGTTTTGCCGCGTTCCAGCGGCGGCGGGAAAATCACGCGCGCGAACGCTTCTACACATGCAAAAAGCGCCATTTCATGCGCCATATTTTGCGCGACCGCTTCGCGCGCTTATAAAATGCGGCGCGCCGCGCTCTCTCGCACCTATCTTCTCCTCTTCGTCTTTCGCCACGCCCTCCAGCGCTCCGCCGCTCAGCCTCCCGCCACCGACGCGTCCGCCGCTCCCGCGCCCGCCATCGCCAAGCGCGCCATGCCGCCGCGCCCGAGGAGCGCGTCCGGCTACCGCGGTCGTCTTTCACCCAGCGGCGTGTACCGCGGAGATACGCTCCGGCGCCTCCGGCTCGGCCTCGCACGCATCTGAGACAGCGCGCCCGAAGCCGCCACAGACGTCGCGGCAGCGGCGTGGCGCTAAGCGGCCGCGGCCGATGAATTTTCAAGACGTACACGCTCCAAAAAGGTCTCGACCGCGCCCTCGCCTCGCTCGCACACAACGGAAGACCATGCGAGCACGCCGAAGCGCGCAACGCCTCCTCGCCGCTTCAGAGGACGAGAGGTCATGGCGGTCGCGCCCAGCGCCACCGGAGGACATCGCCACGGCGAGCCCTCTATCGGGCAAGGCGCCGCGCGGAGAGACACGCAAAGCGCCGCGAGAAGCGGTTGGAAAAGCGTCGTGAGGCGTTAGCGAATGAGCGATCCGACATCGTTGCAGCGGTGGGCGATCGTTCTTCACGCCGACGATGATCGGTGGTGGACATCTGGCTAGACACCTCGGACGACACCGCCGAGGATGATAGCGATGATAGCGACGTGAGTAGTTTCTATCTAGTTGCGCCGTAGTTTATCTATGCTTTCGAACTATCTATCTAGTTTTATTTTATCTATCTAGTTGCACCGATGTAAAATAACTTTGTATCGTTTTTATTTTATGCAATCTATCTAGTTTTTATTTTATCTATGCGTTCGAAAATTAAAAAAATGTTTTGTCTGCGCTGCATTTTTGGCGCTCTTTGGAGCGGCACATATGTGCATTTTAATACGGCCTTTGGAAGCGGCCTTGTGAATACATGTAGGCCAAGACAGAGCAGCCTGCAAGGCTAACTGTTTTTGCGCGCGGCGCTATAGCGCGGCCGTTGGAGATGCTCTAAAGAAAAGAGCTAGTAGGTGGGGATAATAGTTAGTTTACGCCCTACAAAGCTCTGTACATTGCACAACGACAGTGGTCAAGTCAAGCCCACGTTGGCGAAACGCTAAACAACACGAACCAACCAACGCCGGACAAAAACCAAACCACGTCGGGATAACGCGCGCAGCACAGAGCTTGAACCGCACGTCGGCATGCGCGGCGCCCCAGGCGACGCATGGAGCCACGGAGGGCCGTGTGCCCGTGCATACGAGTATACAGTGCAAGCAAAGGGGAAAGAGATGGAGGAGGATGGGAAATGCAGGGACGGACCTGTTGCAGCGGACCTGGGCGTCGTCGGAGGAGGACTGGTCGTGGCAGACGCCCCGCCACCGCGCCGGGACCGGGCCCATGCCGTCGTCGCTGAAGCTGCCGGCCTCCGGCCACACCCCTGCATGCATGAACCGGCCACCGGTGTAAACATAAGTTAGTTTCAGTCACATGCATGCTTGCGTGCATGCCGGGCGGTGGCCCCGCGCTGCTGTATGGTAGTAGTAGGAGTAGCGTAGTCGCCGGAGCCGGGGGCCGGGGATGAGGAGGGATTTGACTCGGCCTCCGGGATTCCCTGTCGACACTCGACACCGTGCGTGCTACAAGCCGGGCCAAGCAGCAGCAGCTGCTGGCGTGGAGGAGTGGACTTGTGATGCACGCTTTGAACGCTGCCCTCTCTCCCTCACAGCCACAGCCTGGCTACCTCATCGGTCAGTCGCGATCCCAGCACGAAGCACTAGCACCATTTTCACTTGAAAAACGAACGAGAAAACATTTGTTTTTCCAAGGAGATAAAAAATACTTACGAGCGGCACCATTTCTGACCCTGCATGCGCTGCTAGGAGAGTCCCAAAGCGGCCGGGTTCGTGCTGAGCTGCGGCCGTGGTAGCTCCAAGTCCCAACGGCTCATAAAACCCGACGGCTCCGGGGACGCTCGACTCAAGGCAAGCAAGCGCAGAGGGCCGTGATAAATCCTCAGCGGCGAGCCTGCCATCCACCAGGAAAACGGGAGGCCAAAAGCCGAGACCGCTGTGCGTCTGGGCCAGATTCCGATTGCATTGCAGTCGCAGGCAGCGGCTGCCCCTGCGCGCTCTGCGTGCACCGCACCGCACCGCACACACCCACTGCACAGGGTTCACAGGCACCGGCTGCCTGCCCAGCGCCTACGCTACACCTACACGGGTCGGGCCGTGCCAGAAAACTGGACCGCTGTTTTGGTCTGACCCACGCAGTGTCTACTCTACTCTATACTGCTGAGAGGGATGGCCATTTACTATAGTACTAGCGTGAAGGAATGGACCCAGGCTAGCAGACTGAACCACCGGGTGGCCGGCATTTTCAAGTTATCGGGTCCAAAATGATCAGCACTGGCCGTCTCGGTGAGTAATAATTTGTGAAACACGGTGAGGAGATCATCAGGTATAGTTACAAGGAGTAATAAGTACGTACCGGTGTCTAGGTTGCCGATGATGACGCCGTCGCCGTACCTTGCCTTGGCCCAGATGGAGTTGGGTCTCACCCGGCCGTCCTTCTCCATCCCGAGGAACTCCCATGAGCGGGTGGTGTGCAGCTTATGCCCTCTGTTGGGGAAAACAGAGATCACGCTCGGGTGCTCTGCACTCGCAACGTAAACACAGCTTAATAGTTAATACCAAGAACCCATCGAAACAGAATCCAAGTGCCGTGTAGAGGAAAATATAAATTATCCACTAGTACAGGATAACAGGAAGAAGACAAAGGAAGAAGAAGATGATGAAGAGTTGAAGAGATTACTTGAGATCTGCATTGCGTCTTCCTCCTCCAGCGTGGCGGCGAAGCCATTGATGTACCTGGTGTAGGAGTAGAAGATGGCGTCCTGCGCCTTCTCCTCGCTGCATGCAGACAGCATTCGATTAGCCCACACAAATCAAATTCAGAATGCATTGCCTCCAGATGTTAATCTGCTTTGGAGTGATCGGCAGGAGGGCGCTTGGATTGGACTTACCTTCCCAGGACGGAGCCCAGGAACTGGTAGTGCGAGTTCTTGGCGCGTTCCTGGTTGGAGGCCAGCGCAGCGCCGTCCCTGCCATGCGAGTGGCATCCGAGGTAGACAACATACGACTGCAGCAAATCAGCAAACCTTTATCATCACCAGCGAAAAGAGACACAAGGAGAAGCGAACCAAGAAGAAGAGGGCCAAGAGCTAGCGGCCAGCCACCGCCCGCTCCACTCGCCTTTATCTCGGCACAGGCCGGGCGCTGCAGCAGCGAGAGGCCGCAGATCAGCAGGAGCACCGGAGCAAGAGGAGGAGGAGGAGCACGGGGGCTACTCTTCTTCCCAGAGGAATGCATGCCTCTACGCATCTCGTGAGTGCTGGATGATTGTTGTCGAGAGGGGATTGGGATGGATTCGGGGTCGGGGTCGGTTCTTGGGGCGCTGCGAGGCACTGGGTACTTGGGAAAGGAATGTGCTTGGGCACTGTTGGTTTTTTATAGCAGCAAGCATGGGGGCGAGTTTTGTCCTCTCTCTCTCTCTCTCTGTAACTGAAAGTGTGGGAGCTTTTGTGTGCGCCAAAAGGGCCTTTTGGCGAGGAGCAGCGGCGTGCCTTTCGGTTCAGTTATCATTTCCGCAGCCCCCCTCCCTCGGCTGTGGCATACGGAAGCCTTTTTGGGAGGTTTTAACTGAAGATATGGCGATGATGGGTGAGTGATGTGCTCGGCCCGTGACATAGATACCAAGTCTTGAATACTGCATATCCATTTTGGATATAGATTTTTGTGGGTTGCGGTACCAATTGGGGATTGGATTGGATGCTGGCAGCTGGTATTTATGCTCTGCAATAACGTTCCAGCAGCCACCTATAGGTTGTTGTTGCGTTTCCTCATACTGAGCGCATTATTTTGGAGTAGTTTGTTTGCAAAATGGCATTTTCTTCGTAGTAGAACTGAGCGCATTTCGGTTCGAGCATACATCATGTGGTGACACGTAGGGAACCAACCATCGTTGGAACAGAGAAGAGTAGTTCGTGTATCCCTAGACCTTGGTTTCTGACAATGGGTTCATGCCAACCCTAAATGGTGAAAAAACAGAGAAAATTTAGTACGCATCCATACTAAGTGCGTTTCAGTGACCGCATAGGGTTAATTTTGATTTTTTTTTTCATCGTGCACAAATAAGGATGAAAATAATACGTACTGCTATGTGGTGATTAATAAGGAAATAAATGAAACAAATTATTATTTTTGGCGTGCATAGGGTTAATTTTGACTTTTCGTCGTGCACAAATTAGTTGGTGGTCTTCGTGATGGTTGCTTCTCCACCAATGGATACAAATCAGTAAGGAAATAAATACATAATTGATGCATATTGATAAGTAAAGAAATACTAGTACTAATGTGGTTAATTAATGATATTAATTATATAATCTTCATCTCGTTCAAATAAGGAATGAAAAAATATTTATTTGATGCCTCATAATAAATAAGGGAATAACAAAAGAGTAACTAATAATATTGGTATATGATATTAGAGGGTGTTTGGATCACTAGAGACTAGAGACTACAGACTAGTAGTAGTCACTTTTAGTCAGTAAACCTTCAAACACCCCTGACTAGTGGGTGACTAAAACTACTTTAGTCCCTAGTCACCCCACCCCCAACTTTTACTGACTAGAGACTAGTAGTAGTCACCTTTAGTCAGTAAACCTCCAAACACCCCTAACTTTTACTGACTAAAGTCCCCCCCTCTCTCCTCTAATTGGTGTTGCACAAGGAACATTTAATACTGAGACATTTAATGCTGACTAGTAGTAGTCACCTTCCAAACAGGATCTGACTAAAAACTTCTAGTCTGACTACTACTAGTCACATGACTAGAGAGTATCCAAACACCCTCTTAGATTTTTTGACGTATGTGCACAAATAAGAAAGAAAATAACGCTTCATTAACCCACCATGGTAAGTAAGAAATAAAATAAATAAGGAAAATTAATGGAATTATTTCTTTTGTTGTGTTTTTAGGGATATTCATTACTTTTGTTGTGTTAGACATGGATGTGCTATCCATCAAGTACTACACAAACAAAACACACCACGGGAATGATCTCTTTAGCTTTAGGGGCTGCACGACAAAAGCATGAAATACATCTAGCCATACGATCCATTTGCCGTATGACATAAAATATATTGGTCTTTTACCAGCATATATGGGAGATCTCTATTATATTACAAAATAATTGCTAAGTCCATTTAAAACCTTTTCATTTTCGACACATCAAAATAAATTGCCACTAATTAACCAAAATCACTACTCATGATCAATGGATGGCAAAGATTAAATACACCTTTCTACCCCCTAAGAGATAATTTGGGGCATCTTAAATGATGATAAATCATGATTAAGATGTATATATGTAGAGAATAGACATAAAAACATAGGAGTGAACAAGCTACGTGTTCTCATAACTGGCCCTGCTAACAAATGGGCCTCCCATTTGGCATGGGCCTAGCGAACTCATGCAAGCTGGACCCAACACACTCATTGACGAAGGCGTTGTGTATCCCCGGCTATTCCTAATTGAAGCCCGAAGGCGTTGAATAGTTGACGCGACGCATGCCGGTGCTCAAGGGAGGTCCTATACGCCGCTTACTGCGGCAAGTAGTCGCGGTTTCGCATAGGAGGCTTCTCACCTGGGCCGGCCCATTCGGTTTACTTCGCGCGATGAAAATGTTGCAAAAAGAAGATGCGCTGGCGAATCGATCCGTGACCAGCTACAGAGGCTCGCGGTGCACCAACCACTGCGACACAAGACCTGTTGGTTAAAGAGCTGCAACGTAAACTTAAAAGGAAAGACCGGTAGCAGCAAAATATCTTGGCCAAGGATAGAACCAAGACCTCACTCAAGAGAACCACTGTACTATCTAAGGTTATGTGTCTAAAAAGGGTAGGCAGATACATATAATCTATTATAGGTGGCAGAGTAAAACAATTAAGAAAATTCAACGTGATTTTGAAAAAGGAAAAAGGTTTTGGAACACAAACGTTATTTGCGAAGCAAAAAAGGAAAATAAAATTGAATATGAGAACATTTTTCGAAATTATGAACTACTTCTTGTAAACACAAAGCATTTTTTGAAAAGCAATAACAAAACTAAAAAAGTGAACAGTTTTCACAATTACAAACTATTGTTTTTACAAAACTCAAGCATTTTTTAATTTGCGAATTCATTTTAAAAACATGAACATTTTTCTAATATGTGCCTAAATTTTGAAAACTATAGCATTTTTTGAATATGTGACAAATTTGGAAACAAGAACATTTTTTGAAATCCGCAGACTTTTTATAATTTGTGAACAAGAAGAAACATGCAAACATTGTTTGAATTTGTAAACCAATTTTGAAACATAAATATTTTTTGAATATGTGAACAAATTTGGTAAGGAAAGTAGTTTTTGAATTTGTGAACAAAATTTGTAAACATGAATATTCTTGAAATTCCCAAACATTTTTTAATTTGAGAACAAAATTTAACCAGGTGAACATTTTTTGAATTTGTGATTTTTTTGGAAATGGGAAGTGTTTTTGAAATGCATTTTTTGGGTATTTGAACAAAATTTAAAGGGTGAATTTTTGAAGTTTTTTGTAAACATGAACATTTTTCAAATTTGTGGACAAATCAAATCACGAACATATTCTGAATTTGTAGAACAAATTTCGAAATGGAGAACAATTCAGAAAATCCCAAACAAATTTCAAGCGCGAACAATTTTTAGTACGTGAACAAAAAATTGAAAACAAGAACATTTTTTGAATTTGTGATCAAGTTTCCAAAGATGAATATTTGTGAACATTTTTCGAAACGTATTTTTTTTGAAATTCTGAACAAATTTTCATAAGAGGAACATTTTTTGAAAATCTGAACAATATTTTATTTTTAAAAAAATAAAGAATGAAAGTATATTTTATGAATTTTTGAACAAAATTCAAAATATGAATATTTTATGAATTTGTGAACAATAATTCAAAATGGGAACTATTTTAAAATCATGAATATATTTTTTATTTTTTGACCAAAGTTAGAAACGGAGAATTTTCTAAAAAATTCTAAAAAAATGAAACATGAACATTTTTTGAATACGTGAACAAAATTTGCAAACAAGAATTTTTCTTTGAAAACATGAACATTTTTTTCTAATACCGGTCATTATTTGAAAAGTTCCAAAAATATGAACAAAAACATTCCGAACAATTTTTGGAGAATGAGAACAATTTTTGGAATGCCCAAACAATTTTTTAAAAATGCGAACATTATTTGAATTTATGAACAATTTTTGAAAGCATGGCAGTATTACAAAATTGAAAATATTTTAAAAGTACAAACATTTTTTCTGTTTTATGGGTTTGCATGTGTTTCCTAGTTTGTCCGCCTTTCAATTATTTTATTTTTCTTTTAATTTTTTCTTTTCTTTCTTTTATTTTGGTTTTTATTCTGGTTAGGTAGATTTTCATTTCTGTTTTTTTCTTGATATCTTTTAGCTTTCGTTTTTTCATTTGGTTTTTCTTTCTTTTGCATATTTCCTTTTTTATAGATTTCCTTTACAATAAACATTTCTCAATATATAGTGAATTTTTTAAATGTACATTGGATATTTTTTAATATACAACGACTATCTTGTACATGGAGAACTTTTTAAAATAATAAATAAACATTTTCTAAGTATACATTTATCTTTTTCTAATATACGATGAACATTTATTTAATAATTGGTGAATTTTTTTAATATATGGTAAAAAACATAAATATGCATTGATTTTGTTAAAAAATATGTATTGATTTTTAATATATATATCTCCAGCATTCACGTTTTCTTTGAGAAAAACTGACCTAAAATCAAGGATAACATAAGCCGACTAGAAATGCAACCGCCACACAGGCAAGCTTGCAGAACAGCCTAGCCCATCGCACCTCACAAAGTCGAACCTCAACAAAGATGGAGATTGTCTCAAAAAAACAAAAACAAAGATGGAGAGTCAATCCTAAAAAAACACTAAGATGGAGAGTCCCAATAGGACGGCCGTGTGCGTCAAGGAGGTGTGGCTTCGCACAGGGGTGGTCCAACTGGGCGAGGATATTTATAACTAGATCGGGATCGCGCCTTGGCGCGAGGGTGCTGGTCCCAATATTTAGTTCAAGCAGATAATGCTAAGTCAGTAGTAATCCAAGTTCTGGCACCATATTCTTATTTTGTTGCTGGCGGGTGGTGTCTGGCTCAACACTTACCCGGATGTAAACAGAGTACACATTTTTGCAAGCGTAATCAAACATAAGATCGTATTTATAGATAGTGTAAATGTTGCCAACATATCTTGGCGCATTGTCTGGTCCATCCCATAGGTGCACCCAATCCTAAATAATGACATAATGCCAGATCCAAAATAAAAGAGCAAAGTAGCTACCTATGATAGATTGCTATTTGATTAGGCATCATAAAGACCCAAGTAAGGAACAGTAATAGCCCATGTCAATAGGTTCACAACTATGCATTCGTTAGAGAGGATAGAAGGTTAACAATTATACATTCATTACAGAGGATAGATGTTTAATATACCAGAAGCAAGTCATATTCCAAAATAACAAAGAGCAGAGTAGCTGCCCTTTGATAGATTCTATTTGATCACAAAGGCATAAATACCCAATTCATAGCATACAAATGGTTGTCCACGATAATAAATTCACTACAATATACCAAAAGCAAGAGATGCATCATAACAACAAAAGTACATCAAAAGGTGTAGCGGATGCCGATGCGTCTTAAGCTCGTAGCAAGCATGCAACTTCCCATGCAGAGTATATGTCCTGGCAAGAAGAGAAAAGGAGGTGGAGCATCACAATACATAATTTATAAGACTAAAGAGGACTACAATATCACAATAATTTAAAGGAGCAACTGTATGCCTACTCACTACTAGGGAAAAGCCTATACACAGAATCTTACTAGTAGCGAGGGTTAAAACCCCCCGCTACTGCTACTTACTAGTAGCGCAGGTTTTTAAACGTCGCTACTACTAAGTTGATAGCAGTAGCGCGGGGTTTTAACCCTCGCTACTACTAAGCGGTCTCTACCGTGCCTCCCGGGACATGCCATAGTAGTAGCGCGGGGTTTTAACCCTCGCTACTACTAAGTTGATAGCAGTAGCGCTGGTTTTTATCCATCGCTACTACTAAGTTGATAGCAGTAGCGCTGGTTTTTAGCCATAGTAGTAGCGAGGGGTAAAAACCCGCGCTACTACTAAAGTTCCCATTTTCAAACTCTACCCCCCTGGATTGCCTTTTCAGTTTAAAAAAAATAAAAGAAAATGATGAAAATGTCAAAAAAATAAAAGAAAATAAGTTTCCCATGTGATATGTGGTCTAGTTGTTGGGAAAATTTGTAAATATGAATTTCGACTTTATTTGCAAAATCTCTCGAGAATTTGTAAAAATGGGCTTAACTTTTGCATACTAACTCGGATGAAAAAGTTTTTTATATGAAAATCATCTACTCGAAAAGTTACATCCAACTAGCCGCGTTAAACATTTTCAAAATCCTCAAAAACCTAACAGAAAAAAAGTTACGGGGCTTTTAAGATCTGGAGGCAAAAAAATTCAAAAAATTTCAGTTTTTTTTAATTTTTGTTAAATCTGGTCAAACTATGGTCAAACTAATTATTCAAGAATATTAGTGTTACTAATTAATTATTTTACTTTTTTTGAATTTTGGTCAAATCTGGTTAAACTATGGTCAAACTAATTATTCAAGAAATATTAGTGTTACTAATTTTTTTAGAACAATAGTTTCAAACTCAAACAGTGAAATGTATGACTACATGCTCAAGCTAAAATCCTGAGGTTAATAGGATTGACATCTTACTATTGTCAGGAAAACAACAAGTGCAGACTTGGAAACGAGGGAGAATAGAACCCGGAAGTTAAGCGTGCTCAGGCTGGAGTAGTGAGAGGATGGGTGACCGTCCGGGAAGTTAGATGATTTGGAATGATGAGGGGTGATTAGAGATTAAATTGAGCAGCGATGAGGGGTGATTAGAGATTTGAGGTTAAAATAATTCAAAAATTTGAAAATTAGGGAAAAAATCAATTTTTTTTTGAAAAAATTCAAAAAAAAAATCAGAGATTACAGATTAGTAGTAGCGTGGGTTTTTACCCATGCTACTGCTATACGTTAGCTGTAGCGCGGGTGGCACCCGCGGTACTGCTAGAAGTTAGCTGTAGCGCCGGCCCCCGCGCTTCTAATAGGCCCAAAACCCGCGCTGCTGCTAGGCTTTTCCCTACTAGTGACTCATGATCTCAACATATGCGACTTTGGTACATGTATTTCTTTCATCATTTTTCATTTAAATGATTGATCTTAAAATTATTACGGTGCAGTTTGGTTATGATCAAATCAATCAACCAGCTATGCAAGTATGATAGTTATCAACAAAGAGCTACTAAAACCAAGGTATAGTCAACCTATAGGATAATTAAGGCCCTGGCTTTGATTAATGTAGCACCCACCACCGACAGCCATGTCAACATCAATTTTCTGCTTGATCTCCTAAAGAGTTCAATGATATAGAAAAAATTAGACATGTGAAAACTGACACCTTTTAAAATTAAAGCGTGGAGTGGTCATATTTCACATACTTGTAAACTGCTTTCAGATCATCTGGAATATCAGTGATCTTTTGGACAGAGACATCTTTGTAGATAGTATTATTTTTCATGACAGCCGACCAGATATAAAGTTCAGTAGTATGTCGATTCGCTTCAAAGGATGCAAAGAACAACTGCCGAGTAGGGTGGCTCACCCGCTGCTGTAGGTGTTGCTTGGAGGTGCCGGCAGATGGACGGGCTGTATTGGCCACCAGATTTGGCGCACACGCAAGCTCGATGGGGAGCAGCGGTGCGAGAGCTTCGATGTCGCGGCGGCTCACCTCTTCCTCGTTGGGATCCTCCGCGCACACCTCATCCTCCATCGCCGATAGAGAACTACAGACTATACATATACAATGTGATTGGCAAGAGCTAATTAATACTAAGTAGGATTAGATAACTACTTTTTAGTCTCTCCAGATTTTTGAAAGTAAATACCATGTGTAATTCATATAAATTTGCATTATCCAGAAAACTTTAATGTGTCCTTCAAGAATATTAAAGTAGCTGAACTGGGCAAGAATCTTCCTTCAAGTACTTCCCGAGGAAGATTTCAATAGCAATCTTGGAATAGTTCCGGTGTGATATATTTGAAACTTTCAAGCAACATTTTTGCCAATATAACTGAAAGCTTACCAAGAAGAAAAATACTAAAAATCAACTTAGGTTGCCAGTCAAATGTACAGCCCAACTATGATTATTTTTGTAGCAGCACAAAGAACTAAAAGGTACCACTTCTATGCAGCTAAGAATTCAAAATTAGATGACCAAAACATACGTGGATTAAAATAATGGTGATGCAAGCCTTCCTAATTCAGTTGCGGCATGGCTTGCTCAAATTCTCGCTTCTGGCTTACGTCATCCGACCAGTTAGATTTATCATTTTTCTTCGTTTATCAATACCTATAGTGACACAACATCTTGACTATGCTATATCTATCAAAGTGGTCTACAAATTACAGATTCGTATATGTATTTTGTTGTCGCCTCAAGTAGTTTTAGATTAAAAGCCTGAACTGGAGCGAGCGGTAGATTTCTTAGTCTGGTAATCTGATTTGGTAGTGCTTATACATCCAAAATTTGTTTATCAACAGAAAAACTATGTGATGCATTATTTACACACAAAAATATTTTCATATAGGGTCAGAAATACATTTCAGCATCCAAAGCAATAAGAGAGAAATAATCTCAGTATAATCAGTACAGAGCAACAATATCTGACCTATCAAAAGTAATAATATACGGAGATCATCTATCTTGCATGTGGCGCAACATTAAATTTAGCAGATCTCACAGACCAGAAATGAATGTACTGAGTATAAAGGACATACCAGAACCATATATGAAGTAGAAAGGAAGACGCGGGAGTGACAAATGGGTTCGAGCTAGGCACATTTCAACTTTCTGTAGTTAAGCTGGAAAAACACCATAGTTGTTCACCATTTATCATCAATGGAAAGCAACCGTATGCAATGCAGGAATCATAATCATATTTGTTCGTATCCATAGACAAATACAAAGCAGGAAAATATCAAAGGAAAGCAACTGTATGAAATGCATATCACAAGACACGGGATTTCGTTTTGGCTCTCATGGCGATGGCAGTTTGGTCCAGATGAATCCCGCGTGTCCTCATCCACGAAGATTGGCTGCCTGAACCCATGAAGAGGCTCGGGTATTCAAAACTACATTGGGTGGCTACACAGATCAAACAAGATGCTGATAAGATTACTTACCCATCAATCGGATAGACGTGGAAATCCGCCCATGGTTCTTGCGGTCGTGGAGGCGGCGGCACAGGGCGGCGCAGGAGGCCAAATCTCACCAATAGCCCGACAAAACAGATCCTGAGGAATCCCTACCAATCACTGGTAGTGTGCTCTATGTTCTTGCTGCAGTCAACAAGGCCTCCCCGTGGTGGAGAGCAGGAGACCTTGCCGGAGTCGGGATGTGGGTGCGAACCTTTCGTACGGGGATGGCAGAGTTTCGTCTGTCTCCAAAAATTGCTTGAGGTACTTTTCACGAGGGTAGTTATTATGTACACGGTTAGATCTATATGAGTAGGCTGATCGTGGCCCTTTAATTCATGTGTTTCTTTCCATGTACGTTAGGCGGGGTGCGTTTAGGGGAATTGATGTTTTCTTTTTTAATAGTAGTAGAGATACACTATGCTTCCTAATTTTTAAGTCCTCACAATTAATTAAAATATTTAATTTAGAATTGGGTCATCTGATTTGGATCGGGCCGGGTCAACAACTTGTCAAGCTCTCCCATTCAATTCTTTTAATCCACTATGTTTCTAAATTTTGAAACTCTTTCAGTCAATTGAAATATTTAATTTTGATTTGGTTTATGATTTTGATTGGCCAATGATTTCTCAAATCAATCAACAGCAACCGACCTATAAAAACATATCAATCCCACGCACCCTTCCACCAGCTAAAAAAAATGAAGCGTCACCATGTGATATTGCAGCATCAATGTAGTACATGCAACCACAGACACGGAAATTTTCCCACATAAATATAGGTTGATTAACAGATAACACGGAATGACACCACGAAATGCCCACCAAATCACCGCGTTATAAATAAAAACAAAACACAATCTATCGTCTCCCCACCCGCCAAACTAAATATTCCATCAGTTATAAAATATAAGGGGTATTAGTTTTTTAGAAAGTCAAAATTCTTTAACTTTGACCAAGTTCAGAGCAAAAATATTGTGGTAGAAACAGCTAGGGTTCTACCAGGCCTAGGGCGTAGGTTGTAGGGGCAAGGAGGCGAGGCGAGGAGGAGGTGGCGCCGGCGGGCGCCGCCGCAGATTAGGGTTGAAGGCGGCGGCGCTGGTTAGGGTTTCCGGCTCCTCCGGGAGCCGCAACAAAAGATAATAATAGTCTTTATTGCTTGCCTCAAATCGATGTCTTACATGAGTATTTATAACTTTAGCCTAAGATAACTTTCCTAAGATAATTTCCTAAGATAACTTGTGGACCAAGTCCCTAATACTAATGCCTTATGGGCCTCTTCCTAGTATAGACCGTTCCGGTCATAACATCTCTCCCGCTGCAAAAACAGCTCGTCCTCGAGCTGAAAGTCTGGATAGTGTTGGAGGAAATCTTCACGCTGTTCCCATGTAGCCTCCTCCTCCGGAAGGCCCGCCCACTGAATTAGAATGAACCAGACGCCACGACGGAGCTGGGCCTGCAACACCTTTGCTGGCTCAGGAAGAATGCGACCCTCGGCGGTTGGAGGAAGCGCCGGAGGAGCATCTGGTGGATCGCCACGGAAAGGCTTGAGCAGCCCCACATGGAACACGTCGTGGATGCGGGCGTGGGCTGGAAGCTGAAGACGATAGGCCACCTTCCCGATGCGCTCCACGACAGGGAAGGGCCCGGCGTATCGAGGGCCAAGCTTGCGCTTCGCGCGCGGGTCTAGTGACTGCGTAGAGCGGTGGAGAAGACGCAGCCACACCCAGTCGCCCACGGCGAACTCGGCCTCGCGATGATGATCGTCGTAGTAGTGCTTGGCCGTCTGCTGGGCCTGAAGTAGGCGCTGACGGACCTCCGCTAGCATCTCATCACGGGTGCGGATAAGGTCACCTGCAGCCACCGTTCGGGCCGTCTCTGGGTCGACCGGAAGTATAGGCGGGGGTGGGCGACCATAGACCACCTCAAATGGCGTCGCGCGCAGGGCGGAGTGATAAGAAGTGTTGTAGCAGTACTCCGCCCAAGAGAGCCAGTCCACCCATGCGCGAGGCCGATCACCTGTCACACAACGTAAATACATAGCAATGACCTTGTTAACCACCTCGGACTGACCGTCTGTCTGAGGATGGAACGCCGTACTGAGGCGGAGCTGAACACCCGCCATCCGGAAAAGGTCGCGCCAGACATGGCCTGTGAAGACTGGGTCCCGATCACTGACAATCGAAGTCGGGAACCCATGGAGACGGACAATGCCGTCGAAGAAGGCCCGAGCCACGGACGCCGCCGTGTACGGATGGCCGAGCGCGATGAAGTGGGCATACTTAGAGAAGCGATCGACCACCGTGAGGATGACCGACTTGCCCCCAACCTTGGGAAGGCCCTTCGATGAAGTCCATGGAAATATCCGCCAAACACGAGATGGCACTTCCAAGGGCTGAAGAAGCCCCGCCGTCTCGTGGTCTCCGTCTTATTGCGCCGGCAAGTCTGACAAGACCGAACCCAGTCATGGACCAGGGCACGATCGCCAGGGATGTAGAAGTCGGCGCGAAGACGATGGAGGGTTTTCTGCACACCCTCATGGCCGGCCGACTGGGCGAGTTGTAACACCTGGTGACGGAGATCATCATGCGCCGGAACAAAGATCCGGCGCCCATGGAGGAACATCCATCGAAAAGCGCCAAGGCTCCTCCAAGTGCCACCGCTAGCTGCTGCTTTGTAATAGGGCGGCATCATCTGCCGCCTCAGTGGCGCGTCGAATGTCGGCGAAGAGACTGAATGACGGCCCGGAGCGGATGCACAGGACCGTCCCGGCGGTCGAGTCGGCGGCCGGCGCGAGGTCGGCATCGCGACGGGACAACGCGTCGGCCACAGTGTTAAGACGGCCCAGCCGATACTCGACGGAGAAGTCGTAGCCGAAGAGCTTGCTGATCCACTGGTGCTGCGGCACGGTTGACATGCGTTGATCTAGCAAGAACTTCAGACTGTAGTGGTCCGTACGAATGTGGAAGGTCCGTCCCCACAAGTATGGCCGCCAATGACGCACGGCCTGGATGAGGCCAATGAGCTCCCGCTCGTAAGCAGCCAATTTAAGATGGCGCGGAGCGAAGGGTCGGCTGAAGAAAGCGAGGGGCCCATCGCCCTGATGAAGTACGGCACCGAACCCGGCGCCCGAGGCGTCACAGTCCACCATGAACGGGCGGTCGAAGTCGGGCATCTGGAGGACGGGGCCTGTCGTGAGGGCCCCCTTGAGGGCCTCGAACGCCGCTGTTGCCTCGTCGTCCCAAGCGAAGGCGTCGCGGCGAAGCAACCGCGTGAGGGGCGCCGCGATGAGTCCGAACTCCCGGATAAATTTCCGGTAGTAGCCGGCGAGTCCGAGGAACCCGCGGAGAGCCTGCGGCGAGTGCGGCGTTGGCCAGGCGGAGACGGCAGCCACCTTATCGGCGTCCATAGCCACCCCGTCAGCTGAGATGACATGGCCGAGGTAGGCGACGGTAGGTGTCCCGAACGAGCACTTCGAGCGCTTAAGGTGGAGGTTGTGCGCTCGAAGCTCGTTGAAGATGATGGCGACGTGCTGGAGATGTTCGGCCCAGGTGGCGTTGTAGATAAGAATGTCATCAAAGAAAACAAGCACAAACCGCCGTAAGTAGGGCCGAAGGACGTCGTTCATTAGGGCCTGGAATGTTGCCGGGGCGTTGGCGAGACCGAAAGGCATCACCAAGAACTCGAAGTGGCCATGGTGGGTGCGAAACGCCGTCTTGGCGATGTCGTCCGGATGCATGCGCACCTGATGATAGCCCGACCGGAGATCGAGCTTGGTGAAGAAGCGTGCCCCATGGAGCTCATCCAAGAGCTCGTCGACCACCGGCATAGGGAACTTGTCCTTGAGCGTGAGCGCGTTGAGGGCGCGATAGTCGATCTGAAGCGCCATGTGCCGTCGGACTTACGGACGAAGCACCGGCGCCGAGAAGGGTGACGTGAAGATGTGGATGATGCTGCGGCGAGCATCGAGCACACCGGGCGCTCCAGCTCATCCTTCGCAGTGTGGGTAGCGATAGGGCCGCCTTTGCTACGGAGTGGAGCCCGTGCGAGGTGAATACGATGGTCGTACACCGGGCAGCGGAAGACCCCGCGCTCGTCGAAGATGTCGTTGTCTTTGCCGCAGAAGAGGATCCATGGGGGTGCTCGGCCTCTGAGGACGCGGCGGCCAACTGTAGGTGTGGCACTGCCGGCGTGGCGCCCCCAAGGCCTTCCCACCGAATGCGGCGGCCCTGCCGCCAGAATGTCATCGTGAGCGCGTCGAAATCCCACAGTATGGGCCCTAGTGTCCGGAGAAAGTCCACCCCGAGAATGAAGTCGAAACAGCCCAGATCGATCCCTGCACAGGTAATGAAAAATTTTTCGTCACCGATGGAGATGGGAACGTCTCGGGCTAGCCCATGGCACCGGAGGTGATCGCCGTTTGCCACTGTAATCCTCAAGCGCTCCCCGCCTGTTGTTGGGAGTGCTAACCGACACATGGTCGACTCGGGCAGGAAGTTGTGTGTGGAGCCCGTATCCAGCAGGGCCACCAGTCGCTCGCCATGGATCGTTACGGGAAGCAGCATGGTCCGCTCGCCCCGGATGCCTGCCAGGGCGTGAAGGGAGACGACACACGCTGTTGCCGTGGAATCCACAGCCGCATCCTCCGTAGCTGCAGGCGGTGGTAGTGCGTCGGCCGAGGCGTCCTCCTCGGTGTAGTCCACCGTCTCTAAATAGAAGAGGCGGCGCGACATGGGTCGGCGTGTAGGGCTCGTCGCGAGCTGAAGCAAAGACCTTGACGGCGACGCCTCGCTGCTTTCGGCCGGCGACAGACGGCGAAAAGGCCGGGTAGTCGCCGGGGGTGGGGCCGTCGTAGGGGAGGGCCGACCCGATGCTGAAGAAGTCAGAGCGGCCCGACTGGGCTGACGGCCGCTCCGTCCGAGTGGTTGCTGCAGTGCCTGGGCCCGCTGCTCAAAGGCCCGGGCGTAGTACATGGCCGTTTGGAGGTCGTGGGGGTCCCGGAGCTCGACGTCCACGCGGATATGATCCGGCAACCCGCCCACAAAGAGCTCAGCGCGCTGGGTCGCGGAGACACCCGACGCGTGGCATGCCAGGGCCTAGAAGCGGTCAGCGTAGTCCTGCACCGTCGATGTGAACGGCAAACGGCCGACGGCCGCCAGTCTGCTCCTGCGGATAGGAGGTCCAAAGCGGAGGAGACAGAGCTCCCGGAAACGCTCCCAAGGTGGCATGCCGCCCTCGTCCTGCTCGAGGGCATAATACCAGGTCTGAGCTGCACCTCGAAGATGATAGGACGCAAGCGAGTGCGATCCGGCGGCGTCCCGCTGCCCTCGAAGAACTGCTCGCCTTGGTTGAGCCGGTTGAGGGTCCTCCGTGCCCTCGTAGGTCGCAAAGTCCGGTTTAGCGGCGAGGGTGTTGGGCCGCCGTGCCACGGGCGCGACGCATGCGCCGGCGGTGCGTATCTTGGTCGGCGGCGCCGGGCATAGTTCGCCGAGCCGGAGGGTGATCAAACCGCAGAAGGCCTCTGGTGTTCGGCGGCGTGGAGTAGGTCTGTGCCAAGACGGGCGGTCGCCTGCCGGGATCGGCGATGGCGATGGTGGAAACTGCACCTGATGCAGGGGCCGACCCGTAGCCCTAGGTGCGGGCGGTGTTGCTGTTGATGGCGACGGCTCTTGGGGGGCCGTCTGCTCCGGCGCCCGCGTCGTCGTAGCCGGGCGGTGGCGCTGAAGGAGCTGCTGGGCGAAGCTCCCAATGCACCTGTGGGAGGCCGCCAAGCGGGCCACGGCCGCACCGCCGCTGGTAGGGCGGCGATGGCGGCCGAGGCGCCCGCCGTAGGGCGATGGAAGGCCGAGGCTGGCCACTGCAGCGGCGCGGCGTCCGTGGAGGCGGTGACGCGCGCCGATGGCGGGCTGGGTCCCGGCGAGGTATAGGGAAATACCCCGGACCGCCTGGACCAACTCCCGAAGGGTGCCGGACACTTCCTCGGGCGAGCAAGCGTGGCGGCGATTCGATCGTGGGGAACCGCTCTTGGCACCGTAATGGTGGTGGTGACGGCCGATGGCGTGGTGGTGGTGGTGTCGGCGGCTGCCGGGCGCGGTGGTGTCGGTGGTGGTGCGGATGCGGTCGTCATCGTGACGCGGTCGGCGGCGGCGAGCTGGGCGGTGGCGGATGGTAGCGGCGGCGGTGATGGAGGCTGGGACATGATCGGCCTGGTGTCTCTAGATACCAAATTGGTAGAAACAGCTAGGGTTCTACCAGGCCTAGGGCGTAGGTTGTAGGGGCAAGGAGGGCGAGGGCGAGGGAAGGAGCGGTGGCGCCGGCGGCAGGGCGCCGTCGCAGTTAGGGTTGAAGGCGGCGGCGCAGCTAGGGTTTCCGGCTCCTTTGGGAGCAGGGCAACAAAAGATAATAATAGTCTTTATTGCTTGCCTCAAATCGATGTCTTACATGAGTATTTATAACTTTAGCCTAAGATAACTTTCCTAAGATAATTTCCTAAGATAATTTGTGGACCAAGCCCCTAATACTAATGCCTTATGGGCCTCTTCATAGTATAGACCGTTCCGGTCATAACATATTGATATCCATAGTATTAAACAAAAAGGTATGAAAATTCATTTCGTGATGAATCTAAAAATACCGATTTGATATTATGGATTCTGATATATTTATCTGCAAATTTGATCAAACTTAAAAGGTTTAACTTTTAAAAAAAGTAATAGACCTTATATTTTGAAATGGAGTGTTTTTTTAAGAAACCCAACAACACGAGCAACCCTTCTATATGTAACACTGGAGCAGGACGCTAGCATCACCGTCAGATGTCCAGCAAAAAGCACATGGCGCACATGGATATATACTGAATTGGAAGCCAATAGAGAAACTGCCAGGACTTGTTACCTTCTTCTTTGGCCATTAGCATTTATATGACCAAATTCACCTCATTGGCAAGATATCTGCTAATTAATCCAGGGACTCCTGTATGTCAAAAGTATAGAACAACGTTGATGAGCCTTGAGAAATTGAGAGCCTAAGAAATGGTCCCAAACATCAGTAGTTGAAGATCTAACTGAATCACTAGGAACACAAATACATAAGTTTTGAGTACAAACTAGATATCATTGTAAGCCGGAAGCAAATCCCCCATGCATGGAGTGCAGATGAATTTCCTTTGAACCAAATAAACCCTAAATATCATTGTGAGCCGGAAGCAAATCATCCATACAAGGAGTGTAGATGAATGACTCGAACATGGGTGCACGGGGACGGATATCTAGACTAAATCTTGGGAAAAGTGATCCCAAATACTCTAACTTTGAGTTGTCCAGGTAGTAGGCAAAACCTTTGAAACTGTTGCCTAAAAGTGCAATCTCCTTGTGAGGATGGTAACCTAACAGGTCTAGGCCGTAGTAGTGATAGTGCTTTTTGTAGCCCTCGAGGTTGTTGATCTCCTCTTCTTCCATATCAGCAACACTATCTTCACTATCATCACTAGAGTCCCATTCATGTTCTTCTCTGTCCTCTGATACTTTGTCGCGAGGGTTCAAAACCCAAGTGGCACTATTTTCTTCTATCTTGTGTTTGTTGTAGTGCCGCACAAATGCAAGCTTGAGGTTAGCTTGATGCTTCACCTCCCACTCCGGTGCTTGATGTAGTCCTGATGCTTCACGCAATATCCATACCTGAAATTGGTACCCACGAATGGCGGTGTAGTATACCCCATTGTTGGATTTTCCGAGATATCCAAAGGTTTTAGCATCGGCGTCTTCCTCGCTGTACTCGGCTACATGTAGTCTTGGGGTTTTGATCACTTGATAAATCTCCTCCACTAATGACAACCTAGTGTATGACATGAAAAAAATTATTAAACATGTTGGTTAGATTGAACGCCGCATCAAGGACGAGACAAAATAAAAATAGATCAACATAGCATGAATTGTCCATGCCTCATAACAAAATCACCACGACAGTGGACGTAGAGCGCTCCTCGCCAGTGCACGCCATGGCGTCGAATCGCGTCGAAACCGCTAGTTGGTGGCGTTGGATCTGACCAAACGTCCACCATGGTAGCCGTCACATTGCCTTCTCGGACAAAAGTCCTGTCAACCCACTGCCCGGTTCTTGACGAGTAGACTTGCACGGGGTACAAGTATGGTGGCCACTCCTCATGCTCGTAATGTGTTTCTGAAGACGACGACCCCGGCTGGTCCTCGGCGAGAGTGGTACCAACGTAATTAGGTTTCTTTGGCGCATCGGGGAGGAACAAAACGTCATAGTGCAGCGTCCTGGTTGGATCGAACAAGAGGTACATACGACGGCGGTAGAGAGGCTGGCGGAGGCAGATGGGCGGCACACGCGGCGGGGGCAGCGCCGCCCAACGTCGTGTCGCGGGGTTGCACACATGCATCTCCAGCGCGTTCTCGTAGAGGAGGAGGCCGTTGCTGTGATCCAGGACACCCCGGTAATTTGTCGGCCGGCCAGGCAGGAAACGGAGCCCGCCGTCGATGGATGGGCTCCCCTGCGCCGGCGCAACTCGGGAGAAGAAGCCGTTCCTCCATTTATAAATGTAGTTGACGAAGAGACCGCGCACGGGACCCACTGGCAGAAGCAGTAACCCGTGTAAGTCGACGGCTGTGCGCCAGTCCTTGCGTACGCAACGGCACACGGCGACGTCCCTCGGCCGCAGGCGGCCGAGGATGTCCACCACCAACTCGTCGGGAAGATCCATCGGGTTAGGTTTTTTTTTTTTCAGTGGATCTGTGGGGTTTTTTTTTTTGAAGGCGGATCTGTGAGTTAGGTTTAGATTACCTGTTGGCGGCGTGGCGCATATATAGTGTTTTATCTTCCGACTTCGAAGCTGAACAGGTAGAGACAACCGAACAGGTTTACGACTTGTAGGAGGGCCCGTTTCACGAGTCCAAAAAAAAAAAAAGGAAACACCACTTTGGGAAACGCTTTGTATCTGTAGTCTGATAAAACTACCAGCGCCAGACCAGTCCTACGTTTCGATGTACAATTAAGATCCGACGATTGAGAGTTATCTTTGTTTTGTAATTATTAAGGAAATAGAAAAACAATGGGAAACACTTATATACATATACATACCGATGTCTGATGTGTAGCGTTCTTCAGCCCGATCCTCCGTCGTTGATTCATCTTTGATCTGACGGCCAAGGGAACCCATCAAAATCGTGCGCCAATGTTTTTCTAAACTATTCCAATCTTCACGCCTATGCTCCCGTGGTATCTGCTTATCCCGAATTAATTGCAACGAACCAAACCGACCCCATCTAGGCGTCGTGCTCGCCGCTCCCCTCGCCGCTCCAGCTCTCCCCAAGCCACGCCGTTCTACCGCCTTCGTCTCCATGCCTATTGCCTGTGGCCGTCATGTTTCTTTTTAATCAAAAACTAAATCATGCTTCCCTAAATTTCACATGTACTACTATGGACAAGATGCGTGTTGCCCCCTTCATTGTCTTAACTTCAACGACTATGCATAAATCTTTTGTATCCCCATTAAAATAATTTGGGTTCCACTATGTAGAAATTATGTTGAGATTGCATGAATATGATGCATCCAATTTGTCATGAGTCATTCGTATCATACATGTTCTTCTTCACGGTGCAAGGTTTGCTTCATATGCACCGTAGTTATGCATCTTCACTGTCTACGGTTTGCTTCATGGGCTTCACAATTGTGCTTCTAGTTTGTGTTCAGCTTGCTTCATTTTCATGCTTCATACCGTTTTGTAGGCGTCATGTTTGCATCATAATCAAACTACTGATGCTTCATACATTTCTGCAGGGCTAACAAGAGTAGGAAATCATGATTTGTCGATGATGAGCATGTCATGGCCATCGATGGTCGGCATCGCCTGGGACGTCAGATTGAGCATCTCAGTGCCCAATGTTTTCACATAGTTTCGGAAGCAAACTAGCAAGGCACGTACTCAGTTGTCGAAGGTTAAGGGCATTGCCCCCTCGATGGCGCCAGCCTTGCTGCTCCTCACCAAACTCTTATGGCTCGTCATGTCAACACCCGCAGATTTATTAAGGGACAAATGGAGGTCATCGAGTCCAAGTCAGACACAATGGATGGAGTAGGGAGGGACTGGGATGGGACTGTAGCGGTGGTGCGACATAGTAGGCAGGAAGTGTACTAGCTATGTACAAAGAAATTGAATTGCTAGTAAGCCAAAAATCTGTAATCATAACACATGGATCCTACGAGCTGAAAAATAAAGCAAGCATACTACACGACACTACTTGAAGAGAAAAATGAGACTATGTATTATGAAGCATGGTTTGTATTGTTCCAAGCATGATTTTCATATGATGGAAGCAAAATTCAGCACATTTCTATTTTTTGGAATCATCTCCTAATATGCTTGAAGAATGTGTTATGTGTACCGTGTATGCATGATATTGCTTATTTTTAATAGAAAGAAGACCTAATCAGGTAAGAGAAATCCTCTGATCTATTGAATTTTGTTCAATTAGGTACTAGAAAACTAATTTCTATTCACTGTAGCAAGTTTAATTCACCGTGGAAGCAAATTCATTGGTAAACGGAAGCATGTTTTCCACATTATATTGGACGAAATTGTAAGAAGTCACACGGGACTCATGGAAGCGAATCTAACTAATAAGGAATCAAGATTTGTTAATAAGGAAACAAATAGCCTGAGGCGAAAACAAGAATAGAGAATCCGGATATTGGTTTCTGAGCTCGGGCTCATATGCTCCCAAAATCTACACCACTAGCCCGCATGTAGATCCGTGCTCCCCATTGTATTTGCCAACCGTATATGCACATATTAAGGTAAATCTTTGTTTAAACCGAGTGATGTTTGGCTCGCTTAAACCGCGTCGCGAGCCGTGCGATCGAAGCCGATCGTGCGGCGCTTGTCTCACGCGCGTGCATCACCTCTCCCACTACACACGTAGAATGTGGGGGCCGCTCACCGCTCTCCATCCCAGCCTTATCCTCTCCCGTTCTAGTCTTCTTCGTTCGTTCCCCATCCCCTTCTCTCTCATTTTTCACGGGCTTGACAGGGAAGAGAGGGCCTCGATCCAATAGCTCGCCATCGTTGCTTCCAACAATGGGGCCGGTGCACATCCCGCCGCAAGCACCAGCTGCAGCTGCAAGCCAAAGCACGATAGACGATGTTGCCGCAGGCGGGGAAAAGTTGTGTGCCACCGATTTGCAACGATGCGCTGCCTGTTCTTCAAGCGGGCTGCGGGTGCTGCAGCGAGGGGCTCGTCGGTGCTGAGTCGTCGGGGCCACCGGTGCTGCGGTACAACATCGCGGGGGTCGCCGCCTCGCCGGTGTTGCTATGCCGCATCGCCGGGGCGGCCGGTGTTTCTACGCAGCGTGCGTCGGGGCCGCCGGGGCTGCGATGCAGCGTCGCCGGGGCTGCCGGTGTTTCTATTCAGCGTTGCCGGGGTTGTTGGAATTTGCTAGTGGGCTTTTGGCCCAAAGCCCAACTAAAATTCTGAAATTCTCTTGGCCCATTCATGCACACATGTGAGTGGAGTGAGTGAGGCTAAAGTTTAGTCCCACCTCATAAGTTGAGAGAGAGTTGCACCTCTTTATAAGATGAGCTCTCCTACCACTTTTATGAGCATGAGAAGAGGAGACCTACACGCGCGCTCCTCCTCCTTGCTCGCCTCGCCACGCCACGCCTCGCCTCGTCATGACGCGCCGCGGGTTGCGGGATTGAGCCGAGCCGAGGACAGAGCTATGCACGTTGTCTATATTTTTGCTGCTCGGGAAAAATTAATGAGTCATTAATTAATAATTAACGGACGCGTTAATTACTGAACCGTTTTCGATTCTTTTGGATCGTGACGACTCGGGCGTGGGGTTTACTCCCACGACCTACCTGGCCCGCACTATATAGTCAGTCAGACGTCTACCCTAGCCGCCGCCGCTTCGTATGGTTTCTCACCACCGTTCCAGACCATTGCGCCGCCAAGAAAGTCTTCTCTATCCCTCCTTTCGGCGTGCACCGGGAGAAGGGACAGTAGGCCTCCAGAACCCCACCTCTCGTGATCTTGTACGAGAGAGGGGCGATCAGGTTTTTGGGGAGCGCACTCGCGCGACTGCTGGCAGCGACGACTTCGCGAACGACGACTTCTTCCCCGACCTCGGCAACCTCATACTCGACGACATGGGCGACAACGTCAACGCCGGCGGTGCTGCTCCCGCTGCACCGTATGTGATTATATCTTTCCTGTTTGAGATCGTGGTAGAATTCATGTTTCTAGTATGTGCCCTAGATATGATCTGTTCATCTACTATGCTATTTCGCATGATTAGTTCAATCTCTGCTACTTTAGTCATGATTTATTTTCTGTTAATTCAGATTAAATCTCGTAGTAATTTGCTCATATTTCCAACAACCCAAAAACCTGATTATAGGCAATTTGCTCCGAGTGGTTTTGCTGCGCATCTGAAGCCGCCTGCCTTTAAGGGGGCGCAATATAAGAGGTGGCGCACGAGAGCAGTCTATTGGTTTCAGACCATGGGCTGCTATGACGCCACCAAGGGCAAGCCTGAGGGCGATCTTAATCTGGCACAGCTGGAAACTTTTGAGAAGATCGATACTCTCTTTAAAGTTCTGGGTGTTCTTGATGACTCCATTGTGGACTCATATATGTCATTTGAGAACGGCAAGGACATGTGGGCTGCGCTCGAGGCCACGTTTGTGCCCCGGACGCCGGCAGCGAGTTGTACGTCATGGAGCAATTCTATGACTACAAGATGACTGATGAGCGCTCTGTTGTACAACAGGCTCATGAGATCTGATCGCTTCATAAAAGAACTTGAGTACTTCAAGTGTGTATTGCCGGACAAATTTGTTGCCGGAGGCATCATTGCCAAGCTTCCACCTTCGTGGAACAATTTTGCTACTTCTCTGAAACACAAGAGACAAGATTTTTTCGTTGCGGATCTCATTGGTACTCTTGATATTGAAGAGAAGGCGAGAGCAAATGACACACGTGCTCGAGTTGCTGTGGGAGCTTCTAGTGCCCACATGGTACAGAAGAAGAACTTCCAGCCCAACAAGTTCAAAAACAACAAGAACAAAACTCAGGGCAAAGACAAGTTTGATACAAAGAACAAGCCATCGTATTCTACCAACTTCAAGAAGAATTCTCACAAGAAGGGGAAGGGACTTTTTCATGTTTGCGGTGATCCTAATCACTGGGCTCCGAAGTGTCCTAACTGCTTTGAGGAGTGCCAACATGAGAAGAGCGGCAAGTCCGCTAATGTTATGAAGGAATCTGGGTATGGTATTCTTCCTACCATCCTTTCAGTATTTCAATCTCCTGATTGGTTAATTGACACCGGTGCCATTGTACATGTTTGTGCTGACGCCTCAATGTTTTCTTCTTACCAGGTCACATGGACTTCTCCCGTGCTGATGGGGAACGGGTCACATGCCATCGTTCGAGGTGTTGGTATGGTCGATCTGAAGTTTACTTCAGGCAAGACCGTGCGTCTGAAGAACGTTCATCATGTGCCGTCCATCAATAAAAATCTCGTTAGCGGTTCCCGTTTATGTCGAGATGGTTTTAAGTTGGTTTTTGAGTCCAATAAAGTTGTAATTTCCAAGTGTGGACAATTTTTTGGAAAAGGCTATGAGTGCAGAGGCTTGTTCCGCCTATCTTTGTCAGATATTTACACTAAAGTTATTAATAATGTTTGCCACAATAATGAGTCGGATATTTGTCATTCACGACTTTGTCATATTAACTTTGGCTGCATGACGCGGCTAGCCAATATGAATTTAATTCCGAAAATCTCTACTGTCAAAGGCTCTAAGAGCCAAGTATGTGTGCAAGCTAAACAACCTCGCAAGTCCCATAAGACTGCAGAGGCAAGAGACATGGCGCCACTAGAGCTTATACATTCTGATCTCTGTGAGATGAATGGCGTGTTGACAGAAGGTGGAAAGAGATACTTCATGACATTGATTGACGACTTCACTAGATATTGTTATGTGTATCTTCTGAAATCAAAAGATGAGGCTTTAACTTTCTTCAAAAACTATAAAGCTGAGGCAGAGAACCAACTTGATCGAAAAATTAAACGACATAGGTCCGATTGTGGTGGAGAGTATTTTTCCAACAAATTTGATTTGTTTTGTGCGGAACATGGTGTAATTCATGAGAGGACGCCTCCCTACTCACCTTAGTCTAATGGGGTGGCCGAAAGAAAGAACCAAACTCTAACTGATTAGGTTAACGCCATGTTAGACACATCGGGTCTTTCCAAGGAATGGTGGGGCGAGGCGCTAATGCCCGCGTGTCATGTCCTAAACCGAGTTCCCACAAAGCATAAGACCATGACTCCATTTGAGGAATGGGAAAGGAAAAGGTTGAAAATCTCTTACCTACGTTCTTGGGGTTGTTTGGTGAAAGTCGATATACCAATTCCCAAGAAGCGCAAGCTTGGACCAAAAACCGTGGATTGTGTTCTTCTGGGCTATGCTTTTCATAGCATTGGCTATAGATTTTTGATCATAAAATCTGAGGTATCCGACATGCATGTTGGTACGATTATGGAGTCTAATAATGCAACTTTCTTTGAGGACATATTTCCTATGAAGGATATGTCAAGTTCATCAAATCAGGAGATACCTACTTCATCTAGTGAGGAACTCACTGTAATTTCTGAACCCACCATTGCGATGGAACACGTTGAGAATCCTGTTGAGGGTGACAATGAAACTCCTGTAAGGAGTAAGAGACAGAGGACTGCAAAGTCCTTTGGTGATGATTTCATTGTGTACCTTGTGAATGACACACCCAGAACTATTTCAGAAGGCTATGCATCTCCTGATGCTGACTACTGGAAGGAAGCTGTTAAGAAGCAGATGGATTCCATCTTAGCTAATGGGACTGGGGAGATCACCGACCGTCCTTATGGGTGCAAACACAGAGGATGTAAGTGGGTGTTCAAGAAGAAGCTTAGACCTGATGGTACGATTGAAAAGTACAAGGCACGGCTTGTGGCTAAGGGTTATACCCAGAAACAAGGTGAAGACTTCTTTGATACTTACTCACCCGTGGCTAGACTGACCACAATTCGGGTGCTACTATCACTGGCTGCCTCACATGGTCTCCTCGTTCATCAAATGGACGTTAAGACGGCTGTTTGATGGATTTTTGTACGCACTAAGACTATATTATTTGTATAAGCCAGGGTGGACCGGCATACAAATAAATACGAGCGTATATGTGAAAAGATAGATATAACTTTGATTTATGAAAGAGCCACCCTATGGCGTGTGGGTCCCACGTGCCAATAAATTCAAAAAAAGGAACAGGTCAAATATTACACTCTATTTGTAGAGTTCATCACGTAGATTACAATGGTGCAAATAGTTTGATTGTTTGCATTTTGATTTAAGAGAAAAGATCATCAGAAGAGAGAAATATACATGTACAACGCTAGCCAGATTTGCAATCACGAGAGTACGTTATATGGCCTCGTTCCAACTATCGGCTTAATTAAGAAATTAACTAGTTCCTTTGGCCGGTTGCCTAAACACGTGACAGACAAGACCCATATTGCGACGTTGCCGGTGATTTACTTGGAGCAGCAGTAATCCGTTCAGATACGGTTTTGCATGAGAAAATCATGTACGTAGACACCAAGTCTGCTGAAGATAGAATCCCGGCCAGTTTAAACTCAAACGGCTTCAACAAACCGACGCGATGGAAGCCACGGCCGGTCCCTATATAAAGGATCGCCAGCCCTCGTTCTGGAGGAGGGACGCACAAAGGGAGCCACCACACCCATCCATCCATCACGCAGGCACAAAGCAAGGCCGGCCCTTGGCAACACACACATCCATCCGTCAGGGAGCCTTCGTCCACGCACACGTCCATTAGTCATCACGCAACAAACACATCCACGCCGACAGGCTCTACGCGCACCAGCCAAAGCTCTCGCCCTCAAGCACGCTGCCAACTCCACGCCCTCTTTTCCCCTTCTCGATCTTCACCGTAAAAGTTTCGTCGACCGCGGACGACGCCGAAGCTTCATCAACATGCTGATCTTTGCCAAAACCGTTGGCCTTGATGGTAAGTTATAAGATCTGATCGCATCAACGAGCTTTGTGTGATGGAAGAAGAATGATGTCTACTTGGCTATTTCATAAATCTTTATCATGGCACGACCGCCTCATCAAAGTCGACCATGTAAAAATATACAACCATGGCACGACCGCCTCATCAAAGTCGCCCATGTAAACTATACAACCATGGCACGACCGCCTCATCAACGTCGCCCATGCGGAAATTTACATCCATGGCACGACCGCCTCATCAAAGTCGTCCATGTAAAAATATTCAACCATGGCACGACCGCCTCATCAAAGTCGCCCATGTAAAATATACAACCATGGTACGGCCGCCTCACCAACGTCGCCCATGCGGAGTAGATGAAAATCCTCACAAAAATACATCGTCGATTGCTTCATCTATATCGGCGGTGTGCAACCCCTGATTCTTAAAATAAAGGAGAAAAGGCATGCTCTATCAATGATCTATCTCAAATCTATGGCCTAATCTCCATGAGGTTATGGTCAGATTCATCATACCCATCTCATGTCTAGTGCCGACAAGGCTAGACAAAATCATGTCCAAGTGCCAACACGGCCAGGTTACTATGTTCCATTAACATGTCACAATCCCAAACGGGATCGGACACTTCGTTGCTGGGCACCGACGAGGCGAAAGCAACATACACATGTCCATGTTCGATGAATTCTTGGGTACATGACTGGGCACCGACAAGGCAAAGGTCACCATCTTCATCAACAAATTCCGTTCTAAATACCGACATGGCAATGGCGATCGTGGATCGGGTTCGTGCAAAACAAAGTCACCCGCACCTACGTATCACCACCATCTACATCTTTTCTCCAAACATCACACATGCTTCATGGACGAGAGAATTTCACGACGACGACCGCGCGCAGCTTAATCGGAGGTTTTCTGTAAGCTTGACCTGCAGATGTAATTAACCAGACGCTTTGCAAAAGCACCGGGAATCAGCGGACTACACGCAATCTTTCCAAGTCAGATACTCCTTAAGCATAGTCGCAGAAGGCAAAATAGGCAAACTCCAATGGGAGCATGTAACATTCATGTATTTGTAGTCGTACGATGATGAATAAAATACAGAGTTCCCATAATTTTATTTCCGTGTTTGTCATGTATTTTGTTTTCGAAACAAAATGGCATGCCCAGTGGGACCTGATTCTCCTCCCATCTTCGCTGCGCTCTGATCGTCGTCCAACTTCTCTTGCTCTCTTTTGCTGTCCAGAAGAAAAATTTGGTTTGATGCATGAACCGATCTGCAAGTTCTCTTTGATGTGATAAAAAAATAGAGAAATTCAGAAAGTATTTTGTGAGGGGTCTGCTACAAGTTCTATTCGATGAAGCAAGAAACAGTAAAGAGAAATCCTAGAAGTACTATGAGTGGTCCTTAAAACAAAATGGATGTGCACAGGCCTGGTTCGATAGGCATGCACGCATCCCTCTTGTGTTGTATCTACTTTTAAAAAAATGCATGCACACTCACGGACCTTCCTTCCCTTCGTGCTATGGTTCTCAATGCTGAAAGAAATGCTCGATGACACGTAACTTCTATTCTTCTCCCTCTGCCTAAATTATCATACATAAGACATTTTGTGTCCGAAAGAAAGTTCTATTCCCTATGGTAAAATGAAAGAGATGAGATACTTGTCTAAACATCCGCATGTATGCATGCATCATCGCTGCATACCCAGTCGTACACATACCATCCTAATGCTCCATGTATGTACTAAACCTTGCATGGCAAAAAACTTTTCCATCTATCCTCATGTCTTGTCTTCGACCTGACCATCCAAAATATCACACGATGGTACTTTGACTCGAGAAAGAAATTCCAGCACTCATGAATATTGGCTGGTGCGATAAAAAATAGCCTTGGTCCCACACCTATGCCTTGTCGGTGCTCCATTTTCTCAAAGAAGTGCACAAGATAATCTTTGAATAAAAAAATCATCAATCAACATCCGTACTGAGATGTATGTTGTTATATTGAAGCTATGCTCAATATGGATGGGTAGAAAAAAAGGGGGCCCAAGAATACCCATGGGAAAGAATATTTGTCTTGTACTTAAGCAATTGATTGATATGATCAGTTCTTGCTTATATAATGTTTTGATGAGCATGTATATTACAAAGGCATACTAATGGAAGGATTCCCTTTGTAGGTGAGTCCTTCCTGTCATCACCATGGAGCAGGCTATGAGACAAACTTGACTCCAAGTGTACTCCAGTTTGGATCGCTACCTCCTATGGTAGGCATCGAACATGGAGGCAAGACTCACTATCACCCGACGCTCGACCCGACGTTCCTCCATACCGCTGAAACAAAGAAGGCCAAAAAATATGCTGCTGCTAAGGATAAGGAAGAACGCCAGGCTCTTATCATTGAGGCTCGCAATTTGCTAAAAAACATTGCCGCCAATACGCCAAGCTCGCCTTCCACACTCATGCAAGAAAAGAAAACTAAGCTCTTGGAGAGGCTCGATATGGCTACTTATCGCTTGTCTTGGTCTGTGCGCAATGCAAGATCAAACAAAAATGCTAACTCATCACAAGAACTATCGACGCAAGCGTAGTCAAATCAAAAGTTACATGCTCGGTTGAGCGATGATCTTGCGAAACGATACTTCATCACCGGAGGATGAAACAAAATATCCCGATCCATAGAATGAGCCCTATGTCCTTTCCCGGTTCGGTGGATCAACAGACCACATCGGATGAAAGAGCTTGTTAGGCAGCGATCATGAACGAAGTTACGACGCGCACTCTAAAGCGTGCCACTAGCTTTCCGTGATGTAACCCATCCATCGTCAATGAGTTGAGTCATTTCACCCAGTTGTGCTAGTCTCGGCGTGTCACATTACAACTGGCGATAACAAAAGTGAAAATAAGTTTGATGTACTATCCAATGAGGCACCAGCGCCTCGCTCTAATGATCTTCAACGCCAATTGCAACAGCTGCAATCTCAACTGAGAATGCTACAACAACAAGTAAATCAGCCACCCTCGCATGTCGGGGGCGCGCCAAGACACCATGCTCCTGGCCAATACAAATTCCAACCTCAGCCTCCATCTCGTGATGGGGTTAGGTCAAGGTTTCAAGCTCGTGGAAACTTTTCACAAGCGCTGAATCATCGCAGCGGGGTGAAGCTAGACGCCATGTTCCTAGTTATCGCCCACAACATGATCGCAATACTTGGGCACCTCGTCGCAGCTCGCCTACTACTTAAATCAATCGACCGAGACAAACAGAGCTACCCCTCGTTGAATGCTTGGTCACGCCAAGAATGGCGACGGTGTCCCCGAGACGTGAGCAATTTCCTCATGAACACCTCCATGAGAACAATGTCGTCCATCATGGCTAAGTGAAAGCAGGGGCAAGAAAAGAAAGTGCCCGCTCCACCTCAATCTTCGCAAAACACAAAAATCGTGTGTCGCCTTCTTTAACACCATGCTTGATAAATTCTCAAGAAGCTGCACCGCTTCTTCCGACTCCACTATTCCACCAAGAGCTCCATACCCTAGTGGAGCCAACCAATACAAGCGATAAGCGCAGAAGAAATCGTCGAGCACTCTATCAAGAGTTGCAAGAACTTGTGCTCGGCAATGTTCATGTACGAGTCAGGTCGGATGGCCGTGTGCACCCATTCTATGACAAAATTACTTTGAAACTCTCCCCAACATTACTTCAAAATGAGAGGTACAACTACCTCGTTGAGCGTCTTATACCAAAGTCACGACAACAAGGTGACACAATAGGCCAAGGGCCAGAAGCACGTGTTGAAAGTTCTACTCCGATCCCTTCAGAAGGCACTCATGAGAAAACATCTACAGTAGCCCTTCTTAAGGGCACTACTGAATTAAAATCACAATCATCAATAGATCACATGGAGACAGATGAAAAGAAAGATAGTTCGACAAGCCCCCCACAGGAAATTGGCCAAAACAATGATGTCATAGCAGAGACTATAGAACCAAAACATAACTCGACATCATCCCCTCATGAAGGTGATGTGGAAAGAAGTCCGCACTCCATGGACGAAACTTCAAAGGATAAAAACAAGGGTGCAAAGGACACAGTGATGTGTGGCACCTTGACAGCGCATGCTGAACATGATAGTCGTGAAAACTGGGTTCCGCCTCCAATTCAAAAAGATTTCTCTTATCCTTCCGATGAAGAGATCATGCCGAACCCAAAGGCATCATTTTCTAAGAATTTCCTGCCACAACTAGGGAAGGTCCGTGGTTGGTTTAAAGGTTCTGAAAAAGAGGAAGGTAATGAGGAAATGGCATCATCCTCGACTGCACCCTGTTTTCCTATTACAGATGGACAGTCCACTCCTTCTACTGAGCTGCCACAACAAGAATCGGGAAGTTATTCTCGACCTTATGTTATTCTTTCATCACGCCTTCCACAAGACTCAGTCTTGCTTCGAGAATATCTAGAGCGCCAAGGTATGGCGACTCGTTTGAAATCAATCGCCTCACAAAGAATTTATAATGGTCCTCCTCATTCAGAAGAGCAAGACTATCGAAGTGAAGATTCCGATACAAACTCTAGCTCATCATTGCAGGAACTCTCGCGGTCACCTCCCTACTCTGAACTTGCACGTTCCATTGTCTCAGAAGATGAATGTGAACCTGAAGATGAAAACATTGTACCGGCTCACATGACACATGTGGACGGTGCTGGAACACAAGAGGGTGAACCAAAAGATGGGGAAGAAATAGGAAATTTGCATGCTGGGAAACTTAGTACTGACACAACTGCATCGGGGTCGCGTGACCAACATATAGAGATGCAACTACGAACACAACAACAACAATTGGATCAACTAACATTAAAGTTTGATCAACTATTTGATCTCTTTACTGGCTCGGGTCAAAATCTACCTCGAGTTCCCACCCAAAGGGTCATTGATCCACAGGTGGAGGAATTGGAAGCCGCTGCTCGTTCTCAGAGGGCAACAGAGGCCACTAGGAATGCTCCACAAATTCTGGCTAGTACCGCTGTTCTGGCTAATAGTCCTTCAACTCAGCCAGATATGTTGAGAGGCTATCATAGCATCATTGAGGACATGGTTAACCAAAAAATGAAACAGATTGCTGCAGAACAAGCCCCTCAAACTTCTGAGAGCGAGCTTGATAAACCATATGAATCATGGCATGATCTCATCGCCTTCCCCGCGGGGTGGCATCCACCCAAGTTCCGTCAGTTTGATGGAACCGGAGATGCAAGAGAGCACCTAGCCTATTTTGAGGCAACATGTGGAGATCTTGCTGCAACCCTCACTACTATTGCGGCAATTCTCAGGTTCTTTGACCGGTCCTGCCTTTCATTGGTATAGTCGCCTCCCTGTGGGATCTATTCCTGATTGGAAAAGCATGAAAAATATCTTTAAAGCTCATTTTGTCACAATGAAAAAGGATTTCTCAGTGATCGAGCTGGCCCAAGTTCGACAGAGGCATGATGAAAAGATTGACGACTATATAGTAAGATTTCGCAATAGCTTTGTGCGCCTTGCAAGAGAAATGCATACTGAGGATGCCATTGAAATGTGCGTCCATGGAATGCAACAACATTGGTCGCCGAGGTATCTCGCCGAACCTAAAACATTTAGTGCACTCAGCTCGGTACCGTGGCAGCAACCAAGCTAGAATTTGAGAAGTCTCCTCAAATCATGGAGTTGTATAAGAATGCTAGCACACATGATCATACCAGGAGATTTAACGCAATGACAAAAGCAAATAACAATGTGGCTAAGCCTAAAAATTCCAATGAGGCTAACACCACTAGAGCAGTACAACAAAGTAATGTGCCCATGCTAGGCACAAGAAATGAATCTGCAGGGGCAAGACAACGACCTTCCATCCAAGAACTTCTTAGAAAGCAATACATATTCCGCCGAGAGATGATCAAAGGTTTCTTCAATCAAGTGGTGGCCCATAACCACTTAAACCTCCCAGAACCAAAACGTCCTGACCAAGTATCTATGAAGGACAATGCTCTATACTGTCCATATCATCAGTATGTAGGGCACGTCATTGAGGACTGTGTTGCTTTCAAGGAATGGCTTCAACGAGCCATTGATGAAAAAAGACTCCAAATACAGCCTGATGCTATAAACCCGAATTACCATGCTGTGAATGTAGTAATGACAGACTCACGTTCCATCCAGGAAGAGGATCTATGGCTGCCGTTATCCCATGTTGAAGAGAGGTTCACTTGTCTAGGGGTCACTCATCGGACCTTTGGGGCTAGAGAAAGAGTATCACGAGAGGCAAGACCTTATGGGCCTTCATCAAAGCAGCTACCCAAGCAGGGACCATGTTTTGTGCCCTATTATCAACATACTACAAAGATGTCAGCCAAGTGGCATAATCCGAGCATGCGTCGCATGCCACCAAGATTTGTGCCCGAGTCTGAGGGAGATGAGTCATTCCCTAGACCAGGCCGTGCACTTCCCACTTTAGAGCAATTCATGCCCCATAACTGGGGGCAGAGAGTTGGCCCCACGATGGAGGAGGAAACAGAGGAGGTAGTTCCTGTGTCGTCCTTTAACAAGGTTTCTTGCAATGTTGTGCTAAACTATGCTACGTCAAGTAGCTCCTCCTCTGAGGACGCAGTAACGCCACTTGAAAGAGAAGTCCTACAAGCAGAAAGCTCATCTCATGAGTCTGAACTTGAAGTCCATATGAACTTGCGAGGAGGAAAAGTTCTACCTGACCCTCATAAGATCCAACCTAAAAGGGTTGTAAGAGAAAAAATGGATGATCCAAAAAATGGCACCGCCCAAGATGGCGTCGCGCAAGAAACTCCAGGAGATGTTGATGGTGCATCCCCCAAAATAGATTACAACATAGTAGCACACTTGAAACGTATTCCAGCACTTTTAAGTGTCTATGATGCACTAATGTTGGTACCTGAACTACGACATGCTCTCGTTCAAGCATTACAAAATCCAGAATTATTTGAAGTAACAATGGCAAAGCATAGAATATTGTGCAATGAGTTGAGTGCAAATGAGATCACCTTCTCTGAAGAAGATAAAGTGGTGATGGATGACAATCATACTCGCCCACTTTACATAGAAGGGAACATTGGATACGCTCACTTGAGACGCATCCTCATTGATCCTGGTTCCGCTGTCAACATTCTCCCAGTTCGTAGCTTGATTCGCGCTGGCTTCACCACTGATGACCTAGAACCAACGGAGGTGGTGATATGCGGTTTTGATAATCAGGGAAGATCAGCATTAGGTTCTATCACATTGAAAATCCAAATGTCATCTTTCAGTTTTAAGGTACGCTTCTTTGTTATAGAGGCGAACACCTCCTACTCAGCATTATTGGGTAGACCATGGATACACAAGTACCAAGTGGTCCCCTCGACACTACATCAATGCCTGAAATTTGCTGATGAAAGTGGTGAGCAACATCGAATAGCCGGTAATGTTAATCCATATACCATTCAGGAGGCACATCATGCCGATGCAAAATACTACTTCCCAAGTGAGGAGCCACACACTCAACAAGGACGAGTAGCGCCTCCAGCGGATATACTCATTACACCTGGCTCTATCCCGTTGTCAGAGACAGAACCCTCATACACCAAACACTCTTCAAGGAGAATGCCTTCACATGGAGGAAGGGGTCGTGGAATAGGAAGACCTTCCATGACCCGTCGATATGAGCCCTTCCCTTTTGGGAAGGAGGGATACACCACCACGACATTACAAACCCCGCAATTATCATCGAATGCGGAGGCTACTACTCCAACTCCACTCTTACTGAGGTCTGTATCAGAGCCCTCTACCGAGCCTCATAGGAAAAATAATGAATCTTTCTCTCTTCTAACACCTATGGCACTTCAAAATATAATTAATCTTAATTCTCCATCTGCAGGAGTTCTTGAACTCCTTACTAGTACAAGCGACGTGTCTCCTTCCGAGGTATTACATGCACCTCCAAACCCTCTTGTCGAAAAGGTGACACTATCAAAGGGGAGAGTAAAGAGAAGGGTGGACGAAATAGAGAAAACAAAGGGAGATGTGCTTAAACAACCGCCATCAATGTATGTATCCGTCTCAATACCATTGGAGGTTCGCTTGATCCCAGGTCAATACAAGAACTCTTGCCCTACACTTTTTTATAAGGTACCACGAGTACAACCTTACGACTCTATAATCCATTTCTACCCCTCTTGTTTCAATACCGAGGAAACATTGATTACTATGAAAGTTGAACCTAGAATGGTTCGCTTATTAGAGCAATCAGGAATTAAACTTCAAAATTGCAGGTTACCATCACCGCCCGCCATTTGCGAGGTGTGGTGGGATCAAGCGAAAGATTCATTAGAAAGAAGAATAAGAAAAGCCAACCAAGGCACGGTTTGGGCTATGTCCGCCGAATCTTATGAAAGCGAGGATGAAGAATGTGATGATAAGCACAAATTTATGTGTAATATGGTGCACATAAGTCATGACCAAGGTAGGGAAGAGCAAGAACCAACATCTGATGAGGATGATGGCAATTATATATATCAAAATTCTCATCAGTTTCGTTCATTCTATGCTGCTGCAAATGCACACTACTGAAATGAGAAATGAACACTATCTTCTATCTCGGGTTCATAATGCCATGACAATTAAGCAGGAGAGGTACTTGATGCTGCTCCCGCCTGCAATGCAGCTTGAAGGCGGTGGGCAAAGTACTATTGATGAGCTAGTTGAAATCAATCTTGGTACAGAGGAGGATCCACGTCCCACCTTTGTTAGTGCCACCTCACTTCACAAGAAAGGAAAGTTACCGACAATTCTTGATGGAGTTTCGGATCGCTTCGCATGGACCTACAAAGAAATGCCGAGGCTCGACCCTCGAGTCGCCACACATAAACTCGCTATTGATCCTAAGTTCAGGCCGATGAAAGCAAAGATCCGCGCGCTTTAGCCGAACTACAAGATGACATTATTATCGAGGTGGATAGGCTTATTGCGCGGATTCATAAAAGAGGTACAATACCCACGCTGGTTAGCTAATATTGTCCCTGTTATAAAAAAGAATGGACAATTGCGAATCTGTGTCGATTTTAGAGATTTAAATCGTGCTTGTCCCAAAGATGATTTTCCTATACCCATCACTGAGATGGTCGTTGATGCCACTACAGGTTATGGTGCCTTATCCTTCATGGATGGGTCATCGGGTTATAACCAAATCAAGATGAACGAAAATGATGCAATAGACACCGCTTTTCGAACTCCGAAAGGTAATTTCTAACACAGTAATGCCTTTTGGACTAAAAAATGCTGGTGCAACGTACCAACGGGCAATGATGATGGTATCGATGATCTCATTCATAACTCGTGGAATGTTATATTGATGACCTGGTTGTAAAACCAAAGATCGCCTCGCACATCGGGATGATCTACGTGTTGTCTTTAATCGCTTGAGGAAGCATCACTCAAGATGAATCCTCTTAAGTGTGCCTTTGCCGCACAATCAGGCCTGTTTTTGGGTTTTATTGTCCATCATCGTGGCATTGAAATCACACCAAAGAGCATCAAAGCAATACAAAAGATGCCTCCACCCACGAATATTACAGAGCTAAAATCTTTACAAGGTCATTTAGCATACATACGACGATTCATCTCTAATCTCTCGTATGCACTCAACCTTTCACAAGACTAATGAGAAAAGGAATTCCCTTTGAGTGGGATGAACAATGTCAAAATGCATTTGAAAGTCTTAAACGATATTTACTTAACCCCCCTGTCCTAGCAGCTCCTATCAAAGGACGACCACTTATTCTTTACATTGCTGCACAGCCTCATTCGGTCGGCGCACTTCTCGCTCAACACAATGATGATGGAAAGGAGGTGGCATGCTACTACCTCAGCCGTACTATGGTCGGAGCTGAACACAACTACTCACCCATAGAGAAGTTGTGTTTGGCACTCATATTTGCGCTGAAAAAATTGCGGCATTATATGCTAGCACATCTAATACAACTAGTGGCACGAGCTGATCCTATAAGGTATGTGTTAAATCAACCTGCACTCATGGGTCGTCTTGGTAAATGGGCTGTATCCATGATGGAGTATGATATTACGTATGTGCCACAAAAAGCGGTTAAAGGTCAAGCGTTGGCTGATTTCCTTGCAGCTCATCCTATCCCTGATGACTCTCCATTGGTGATCGACTTGCCCGACGAGGACGTATTTACCGTCGACATCGAATCTCAATGGGAGCTATATTTTGATGGAGCCTCTCGCACTGAGACAGATCCCGATGGTGAAATAAAAAGAAGGGCAGGTGCAGGATTGGTGTTCAAAACACCTCAAGGTGGCACCATTCATCATTCTTTCTCCCTTCTCAAGGAAGAATGTTCGAACAACGAAGCAGAATATGAGGCTCTCATCTTTGGCCTTCTACTAGCACTTTCTATCGATGTGCAGAATTTATTAGTATATGGTGATTCTCAGCTCATCGTCCGTCAAGTTAATGATATATATGAGGTACGCAAACCCGAGTTGGTACAATACCACATTGCGGCTCAAATTCTCATGAAAAAATTCAAAAATATTCAAATCTTACATGTTCCAAGAAGTAAGAATTCTTGTGCTGATGCGTTGGCTAAACTTGCAGCAGCGCTTGTGCTTCCTGATGGGAAGCCCGCTCAAGTCAAAATAGAAGAGAGATGGCTTCTCCCAGCTGTCCTCGAATTGGTCCTGCAAGAACCTGAAGTATACCATGTCGTGGCCAACATTGTCGGGGGCGATGAAGATGACTCATGCAAGCCATTCCTTGATTACTTTAATCATGGGATACTTCCAGATGATTCAGTGGAGAGGCGGAGGTTGCAAAGACGACTCCCTTCTTATATAATTAAAGCGAGGACCTTGTACCGACGATCCTTTGGACAAGAGCTCCTGCTACGCTGTGTATCCAGAAAAGAAGCAGAACAGGTCTTGCAAGAGGTCCACCATGGTGTTTGTGGTGGGCATCAAAGTGGGCCAAAGATGTACCATAGCATACGGTTAGCGGCTACTATTGGCCGTGAATGATGACAGATTGCCTTAGGGTGGCACGATCATGCCATAGTTTCCAAATTCATGGTGTTATAAAACATCAACCACCAGTTCCGTTGCACCCGACAATGCCTTCATGGCCATTTGATGCATGGGGTATAGATGTTGTTGGTCCTTTTGACCCTCCATCCTCGAAAGGGCACCGCTTTATCCTAGCGGCAACGGATTATTTCTCCAGATGGGCAGAGGCGACTTTAAGAGAGGTAAAAAGTGACAATGTTATAAACTTTCTAGAGCGTAACATCATTTATCGCTTTGGGGTTCCACACCGCATTACTTCTGACAATGCGAAGGCTTTTAAATTAAACAAAATGATCAAATTTATGTCCAAATATAAAATCCAATGGAACTATTCCATGGGATACTATCCACAAGCTAATGGGTTGATTGAAGCTTTTAACAAAACACTTGGTCAGATCTTGAAAAAGACAGTTCACAAGCATCATCGTGACTGGCATGATCGTCTCTATGAAGCCCTATGGGCATATCGTATTACAATTAGACACCAACTCAATCCACGCCGTACTCTTTAGTCTATGGGAGTGAGGCTGTCCTTCCACTTGAAGTGGAACTCCCATCTTTAAGAGTGGCTATCCATGACGAGATTACCCAAGATGAGCAAATCCGTTACGGTTTCAGCAGCTGGATTCCTTGGAAGAAGATAGACTGAATGCTCTTCAAGACATAGAGCTATATCGAGAAACATGGTGCGAGCATATGATAAACTAGTTAAACACCGAGTTTTTGAAAAGGAGAATTGGTGCTTGTACTAAGGCGCCCCATTGTCGTTTCAGGTAAAGCTAAAGGAAAACTTGAGCCTAAATGGGAAGGGCCATTTGTTATTGAGCAAGTGTATGACGGCGGAGCATATCAGCTAATTGACCAACATGGAGTTCGCCCCATGCCCCCTATTAACGGGAGGTTTCTGAAGAAATACTATGCGTGACCACTTCCGCATTTTTTTTCCTCTCGTTTGTTTCCTTTGATTTTTTTTGTTTCTCTCTTAAAAAAGTGTTTTACAAAACCATGGACGCAATCGTCCTACATTAAAACGGCTTTCCCCGAAACACGCCATGCTAGTGATCGAAGACTAGGTTTCCTTAGGGCTGGTCTGAAGGCGACACTTTGTGTCAGGCATAAAAAGTGGAGCGGCGCCATACCCACACAACACACAACACATGCCAAGTGTATGCTTTCAGAAGGCGTGGAGAAAATTACTTGGGCTACTTGTAATCGAGCCCCATACTCCTCATGATTCCCTACCATGTTTTGAGTTCACAAAGGCACAACACCCTGGGGAAAACTATAGGGAAAAGAGCAAGAAGAGCCTACCTGGTCAATAGAAGTTGCTTTCAGTGTAGAGCATCTTGACACCTCCAGGGTGTTCCACCATAGCCAAAATATGCCTTTGAGGGTTTACTTAGTCCACAAAGGTGTGCAACTACTTTCCGAGTTCTGAAGGTGGGTTCCCTAGTAAACACCGAAGAAGCTATGACGTGAAGTGCGATATATTCAAAAAAAATATAAAGAGAAAGTTCACTGAAAAGTTCAAGAAGTGCAAATAATCCTTCGACAGAACAAGAGGAAAGTTACCAAAATTCCTGAAGTCCAAGTCTCCAAGATGCAAGTCCTTATCGCGCTAGTGGAACCACTGGAAAGAAGGAGGAGAGTAGTTGTGTTCCACCCCTCAACATGGGCATGAAAAATCGCCAAGCCATTCTCCTATAACCCAATTTCCTAAATTACCCTCACCTATGTCTCTGAGTTCTTGGGACATGTGCGGGGGGCATGGTGGAGTCGTGGGGTTACTCAGTCCTATGAAGTCTAGGGTATGAATTCCCATTGTCTCCTGAGAGCATCATGGAAGCATGTTGTTTTACACACACACTAATCGAAGCTAAGTTATAATCGTCATGGCCTTTCGACGATTCCTGGTGACTGAGCCCTCTGGTTGCCTTTTCTGATGTCACGATTATAGCTAGCGTTAAACGGGAAAGCCAACATTCCAAAACAAAAAAAACCTTTTTTGCCTTGTTTTAATTTTGGCTAGTTTTTTGAGGTTGCCTTTTTTCTCCTAATGACCTTGTGTAGCTATCATCAAGCATCCCGTCATGGGGGCAAATTTTCCTCAAACAAGAATTGTCGATGGCATTTCGACGATCTATACCGATATGTGCATCACCACTCGGGGCATCATCTCCCCAATAGTCGCAAAAATGACACTGGGGGCAACATTACCTCCTAGCCCATTCACATAGTCGATGATATTCCGACTCAACATTCTAGAAGTGAGCTACTAATGTCTTTCTAGTGCATCAACACTTCAATTTTCGGGAGCAGTGAAGCATGCCAGTGCGGTCAGTGTCGATCTGTGAAACCCTTCAAGTGTGATGGCTGGCATCTTTTAGCTTTAAGGTCGCATCAAACTTGATAAAGATTTCTTGGCCAGCGGCAATTTCTACAAGAAGAAGATGCCAAAGGTTTCAACCATTGGCTGGCACCATATATCTGGTCGCAGTGGAAGATTCTTTTTCTCTCTCTCTAGCATATGGTATGGTCATTTCATCATATTCTAGTGTAATAGTTTTCATTTTCTTGGAAGTGTAATTGAATGATAGTTTTATATAACTCAGACTTTTTTCACCGAGTATATTACCTACTGCTTCGCGCATGAAATATACTCGGCGGGGGGCATTTGTTTGACGGATTTTTGTACGCCCTAAGCCTAGATTTTTTTTGTATGAGATAGGATGGACCGGCCTACAAATAAATATGAGCGTATATGTGAAAAACATATAACTTTGATTTATGAAAGTGCTACCCCATGACGTGTGGGTCCCACGCGCCAATAAATTCAAAAAAATGGAATATATTAAATATTATACTCCATTTGTAGAGTTCATCACGTAGATTACAATGGTGCAAATAGTTTGATGGTTTGCATTTTGATTTAAGAGAAAAGATCATCAGAAGAGAGAAATATGCATGTACAAAGCTAGCCAGATTTGCAATCACGAGAGTACGTTATATGACCTCGTGCAGTTTCCAACTATCGGCTTAATTAAGAAATTAATTAGTTCCTTTGGCCGGTTGCCTAAACACGTGACAGACAAGACCCATATTGCGACGTTGCCGGTGATTTACTTGGAGCAGCAGTAATCCGTTTAGATACGATTTTGCATGAAAAAAACATGTACGTAGACACCAAGTCTGCTGAAGATAGAATCCTGGCCAGTTTAAACTCAAACAGCTTCAACGAACCGACGTGATGGAAGCCACGGCCGGTCCCTATATAAAGCATCGCCAGCCCTCGTTCTGCCTGAGGGACGCAGAAAAAGGCACAAGGCCCCCGTCCTTGGCAACTCACGCACACATCCATCCATACATCAACCACGCACGCACAAAGCAAGGCCGGCCCTTGGCAACACGGCCATCCATCCACCACGGAGGCACGCCAGGAGGACGCACGTGGAAAACACATCCACGCCGACAGGCTCCACGCGCACCAGCCAAAGCCCTCAAGCACGCCGCCAACTCCACGCCTTTTTTTCCCCTTCTCAATCTTCACCGTAAAAGTTTCGTCGACCGCGGACGACGCCGAAGCTTCATCAACATGCTGATCTTTGCCAAAACCGTTGGCCTTGATGGTAAGTTATAAGATCTGATCGCATCAATGAGCTTTGTGTGATGGAAGAAGAATGATGTCTACTTGGCTATTCCATAAATCTTTATCATGGCACGACCGCCTCATCAAAGTCGACCATGTAAAAATATACAATCATGGCACGGCCGCCTCATCAAAGTCGCCCATGTAAACTATACAACCATGGCACGACCGCCTCATCAACGTCGCCCATGCGGAAATTTACATCCATGGCACGACCGCCTCATCAAAGTCGTCCATGTAAAAATATACAACCATGGCACGAACGCCTCATCAAAGTCGCCCATGTAAAATATACAACCATGGCACGGCCGCCTCACCAACGTCGCCCATGCGGAGTAGATGAAAATCCTCATAAAAATACATCGTCGATTGCTTCATCTATATCGGCGGTGTGCAACCCCTGATTCTTAAAATAAAGGAGAAAAGGCATGCTCTATCAATGATCTATCTCAAATCTATGGCCTAATCTCCATGAGGTTATGGTCAAATTCATCATACCCATCTCGGGTCTAGTGCCGATAAGGCTAGACAAAATCATGTCCAAGTGCCAACACGGCCAGGTTACTATGTTCCATTAACATGTCACAATCCCAAACGGGATCGGACACTTCGTTCTGTGGGCACCGACGAGGCGAAAGCAACACACACATGTCCATGTTCGATGAATTCTTGGGTACATGACTGGGCACCGACAAGGCAAAGGTCACCATCTTCATCAACAAATTCCGTTCTAAATACCGACATGGCAATGGCGTGTCGTGATCGGGTTCAAGCAAAACAAAGTCACCCGCACCTCACGTATCACCACCATCTACATCTTTTCTCCAAACATCACACATGCTTCATGGATGAGAGAATTTCATGATTTACGATCGCAAGCTTAATTGGAGGTTTTACGTGAGGCTTGACCTGCAGATGTAATTAACCGGACGCTTTGCAAAAGCACCGGGAATCAGCGGACTACACGCAATCTTTCCAAGTCAGATACTCCTTAAGCACAGTCGCAGAAGGCAAAATAGGCAAACTCCGATGGGAGCTTGTAACATTCATGTATTTGTAGTCGTACGATGATGAATAAAATACAGAGTTCCCATAATTTATTTCCGCGTTTGTCATGTATTTTGTTTTCGAAACAACGGCTTTCCTCAATGGAGAGTTGAAGGAGGAAATTTACATGGATCAGCCAGATGGTTTTGTAGTACCTGGTCAGGAAGGAAAGGTGTGCAAGTTATTGAAGTCCATATATGGCCTTAAACAAGCTCCTAAGGAGTGGCATTAGAAGTTCAAAAGAACATTAACTGCCGCCGGCTTTGTAGTAAATGATGGTGACAAGTGTGTGCACTATCGCCATGGTGGGGGCGAAGGAGTTATTCTTTGTCTGTATGTCGACGACATATTGATCTTTGGAACCAAACTTGATTTAATCAAGGAGGTTAAGGATTTCGTATCTCGTTGTTTTGAGATGAAGGATCTAGGAGTAGCTGATGTTATCTTAAACATCAAGCTGTTGAGAGATGAGAATGGTGGGATCACACCGCTTGAGCCTCACTATGTGGAAAAGGTCTTGAGTCGTTTTGGGTATAGCGATCGCACGCCTTCTCCAACTCCATATGATGCTAGTGTGTTGCTTGAAAGAATTGACGGATTGCTAGAGATCAACCGAGGTATTCTCAGATTATTGGCTCGCTTATGTATTTGGCGAGTGCCACGAGGCCTGACATCTCTTTTGCTGTGAGCAAGCTGAGTCGGTTTGTGTCAAAACCGGGAGATGATCATTGGCGTGCGCTTGAGAGAGTTATGCGCTACTTGAAGGGCATCATGAGCTATGGGATTCACTACACCGGGTATCCAAGGGTACTGGAGGGTTATAGTGACTCGAACTGGATATTTGATGCTGATGAGATTAAGGCCACAAGTGGTTATGTTTTTACACTTGGTGGTGGCGCTATTTCCTTGAAGTCTTGCAAGCAGACCATATTAACGAGGTCAACTATGGAAGCAGAACTCACAGCATTAGACACTGCCACTGTTGAAGCAGAGTGGCTTCGTGAGCTATTGATGGACTTACCTATGGTTGAAAAACCAATACCCCCTATCCTGATGAACTGTGATAATCAAACTGTGATCGTCAAGATAAACAGTTCTATGGACAATATGAAGTCCTCAAGGCATGTGAAGAGGAGATTAAAATCTGTCAGGAAACTGAGGAACTCCAGAGTTAATACGTTGGATTATATCCAAACGTTGAAAAACTTGGCAGATCCCTTCACAAAGGGTCTATCACGTAATGTGATAGATAATGCATCGATGGAGATGGGTTTGAGACCCACCGCATGAGTTGTCAATAGTGGTAACCCACTCTATGTGATCGGAGATCCCGTGAAGTAGAAGTGGGAGACAAGTTGTTGGTTAGCTGAGAGGAGAGTATCCTTACTTTAATTATCCCACTCCATGAAGACGCAATACTCTCTGATCTGCATGGCAGGTTGATATCTATCTTAATGTGTTCCAAGTGGCTTATTTGAGTAAGAAGAGATGTTGTCTGCAGAGCATTTCTGAGGAACACACCTATATGAATTTGATTTGTTAACATCGCAATGCAGTGAGAAGTGGGTGCTCTCTAATAAATTCATGAAAGGCCCCGAGTACGACGTATACGCTCCACCGTGGGGAAGCCTTGCGGCAGCCAGTGGCCGGGTCAAGAATTGTGTGAAACTAGTCTCGCAGAAAACTTGTAGTTCAAGGCATAGTCCACTATTCAAGTTGTGATCTAGTGTAGCATAAATCTCTAAGTGGAAGGTCAACTTCACAGTCTCCACTAAGCACCGGTATATAAACAATGTTTTGGAACCAAATGGTGAAATGTGCCAATGAGACTTTGTGGGGGATTGTTGGAATTTGCTAGTGGGCTTTTGGCCCAAAGCCCAACTAAATTTTTGAAATTCTCTTGGCCCCTTCATGCACATATGTGAGTGGAGTGAGTGAAGCTAAAGTTTAGTCCCACCTCATAAGTTGAGAGAGAGTTGCACCTCTTTATAAGGTGAGCTCTCCTACCACTTGTATGAGCATGAGAAGAGGAGACCTACACGCGTGCTCCTCCTCCTCGCTCGCCTCGCCACGCCACGCCTCGCCTCGCCATGCCACGCCTCGCCTCGCCTCGTCACGACGCGCCACGCCGTGGGTTGCGGGATTGAGCCGAGCCGAGGACAGAGCTATGCACGTTCTCTATATTTTTGCTGCTTGGGAAAAATTAGTGAGTCATTAATTAATAATTTACGGACGCGTTAATTACTGAACCATTTCCAATTCTTTTGGATCGTGACGACTTGGACGTGGGGTTTAATCCCACGACCCACCCGACCCACACTATATTGTCAGGCAGACGTCTACCCTAGCCACCGCCGCTTTGTATGGTTTCTCACCACCGTTCCAGACCATTGCGCCACCAAGCAAGTCTTCTCTATCCCTCCTTTCGGCGTGCACCGGGAGAAGGGACAGCAGGCCTCCGGAACCCCGCCTCTCGTGATCCCAGTGACGGGAGAGGCGATCAGGTTTTGGGGGCGCGACTTTCGCGATCGCTGGCAGCGACGACTTTGCGAACGACGACTTCTTCCCCGACCTCGGCAACCTCATCCTTGACGACATGGGCGACAACGTCAACGCCGGCGGTGCTGCTCCCGCTACACCGTATGTGATTCTATCTTCCCTGTTTGAGATCGTGGTAGGATTCATGTTTCTAGTATATGCCCTAGATGTGATCTGTTCATCTACTATGCTAGTTCGCATGATTAGTTTAATCTCTGCTACTGTAGTCATGATTTATCTTCTGTTAATTCGGATTAAATCTCGTAGTAATTTGCTCATATTTCCAACAATCCAAAAACTTGATTATAGGCAATTTGCTCCGAGTGGTTTTGCTGCGCATCTGAAGCCGCCTACCTTTAAGGGGGCGCAATATAAGAGGTGGCGCACGAGAGTAGTCTATTGGTTTCAGACCATGGGCTGCTATGACGCCACCAAGGGCAAGCCCGAGGGTGATCTTAATCCGGCACAGCTGGAAACTTTTGAGAAGATCGATACTCTCTTTAAAGGCGCTCTTCTGGGTGTTCTTGATGACACCATTGTGGACTCATATATGTCATTTGAGAACGGTAAGGACATGTGGGCTGCGCTCGAGGCCAAGTTTGGTGCCTCGGACGCCGGTAGCGAGTTGTACGTCATGGAGCAATTCTTTGACTACAAGATGACTGATGAGCGCTCTGTTGTACAACAGGCTCATGAGATACATTCGCTCGCAAAAGAACTTGAGTACTTCAAGTGTGTGTTGCCGGAGGCATCATTGCCAAGCTTCCACCTTCGTGGAACAATTTTGCTACTTCTCTGAAACACAAGAGACAAGATTTTTCCGTTGCGGATCTCATTGGTACTCTTGATGTTGAAGAGAAGGCGAGAGCAAAGGACACACGTGCTCGAGTTGCTGAGGGAGCTTCTAGTTCCCACATGGTACAAAAGAAGAACTTCCAGCCCAACAAGTTCAAAACAACAAGAACAAAACTCAGGGCAAAGGCAAGTTTGATACAAAGAACAAGCCATCGCATTCTACCAACTTCAAGAAGAATTCTCACAAGAAGGGGATGGGACTTTGCCATGTTTGCGGTGATCCTAATCACTGGGCTCCGAAGTGTCCTAACCACTTTGAGGAGCGCGAACATGAGAAGAGCGGAAAGTCCGCTAATGTTGTCATCGGTGATTCTGATATGAAGGAATATGGGTACGGTATTCTTCCTACCATCCTTTCAGTATTTCAATCTCCTGATTGGTTAATGGACACCAGTGCCAATGTACATGTTTGTGCTGACGCCTCAATGTTTTCTTCTTACCAGGTCACAGGGACTTCTCCCGTGCTGATGGGGAATGGGTCACATGCCATCGTTCGAGGTGTCGGTACGATCGATCTGAAGTTTACTTCGGGCAAGACCATGCGTCTTAAGAACATTCATCATGTGCCGTCCATTAATAAAAATCTCGTTAGCGGTTCCCATTTTTGTTGAGATGGTTTTAAGTTGGTTTTTGAGTCCAATAAAGTTGTAATATCCAAGTGTGGACAATTTGTTGGAAAAGGCTATGAGTGCGGAGGCTTGTTCCGCCTATCTTTGTCAGATATTTACACTAAAGTTATTAATAATGTTTGCCACAATAATGAGTCGGAAATTTGGCATTCACGACTTTGTCATATTAACTTTGGCTGCATGACGTGGCTAGACAATATGAATTTAATTCCAAAAATTTCTACTGTCAAAGGCTCTAAGTGCCAAGTATGTGTGCAAGCTAAACAACCTCGCAAGTCCCATAAGACTGCAGAGGCAAGAGACTTGGCACCACTAGAGCTTATACATTCTGATCTCTGTGAGATGAATGGTGTGTTGACAAAAGGTGGAAAGAGATACTTCATGACATTGATTGACGACTCCACTAGATATTGTTATGTCTATCTTTTGAAATCAAAAGATGAGGCTTTAACTTTCTTCAAAAACTATAAAGCTGAGGCTGAGAACCAACTTGGTCGAAAAATTAAACGGCTTAGGTCCGATCGTGGTGGAGGGTATTTTTCCAATGAATTTGATCTGTTTTGTGCGGAACATGGTATAATCCATGAGAGGACGCCTCCCTACTCACCTCATCTAATGGGGTGGCCGAAAGAAAGAACCGAACTCTAACTGATTTGGTTAATGCCATGTTAGACACATCGGGTCTTTCCAAAGAATGGTGGGGGGAGGCGCTAATGACCGCGTGTCATGTCCTAAACCGAGTTCCCACAAAGCATAAGACCATGAATCCATTTGAGGAATGGGAAAGGAAAAGGTTGAAACTCTCTTACCTACGTTCTTGGGGTTGTTTGGCGAAAGTCAATATACCAAATTCCCAAGAAGCGCAAGCTTGGACCAAAAACCATGGATTGTGTTCTTCTGGGCTTTGCTTTTCGTAGCATTGGCTATAGATTTTTGATAATAAACTCTGAGGTATCCGGCATGCATGTTGGTACGATTATGGAGTGTAATGATGCAACTTTCTTTGAGGACATATTTCCTATGAAGGATATGTCAAGTTCATCAAATCAGGAGATACCTACTTCATCTAGTGAGAAACTCACTGTAATTTCTGAACCCACCATTGCGATGGAACACGTTGAGAATCCTGTTGAGGGTGAAATGAAACTCCTGTAAGGAGTAAGAGACAAAGGACTGCAAAGTCCTTTGCTGATGATTTCATTGTGTACCTTGTGGATGACACACCTAGAACTATTTTAGAAGCCTATGCATCTCCTAATGCTGACTACTGGAAGGAAGTTGTTCGTAGCGAGATGGATTCCATCTTAGCTAACGGGACCTGGGAGATCACTGACCGTCCTTATGGGTGCAAACCTGTAGGATGTAAGTGGGTGTTCAAGAAGAAGCTTAGACCTGATGGTACGATTGAAAAGTACAAGGCATGGCTTGTGGCTAAGGGTTATACCCAGAAACAAGGTGAAGACTTCTTTGATACTTACTCACCCGTGGCTAGACTGGCCACAATTCGGGTGCTACTATCACTGGCTGCCTCACATGGTCTTCTCGTTCATCGGATGGACGTTAAGACGGCTTTCCTCAATGGAGAGTTGAAGGAGGAAACTTACATGGATCAGCCAGATGGTTTTGTAGTACCTGGTCAGGAAGGAAAGGTGTGCAAGTTATTAAAGTCTTTACGTGGCGTTAAACAAGCTCCTAAGGAGTGGCATTAGAAGTTCAAAAGAACATTAACTGCCGCCGGCTTTGTAGTAAATGATGGTGACAAGTGTGTGTACTATCGCCATGGTGGGGGCGAAGGAGTTATTCTTTGTCTGTATGTCGAGGACATATTGATCTTTGGAACCAAACTTGATTTAATCAAGGAGGTTAAGGATTTCGTATCTCGTTGTTTTGAGATGAAGGATCTAGGAGTAGCTGATGTTCTCTTAAACATCAAGCTGTTGAGAGATGAGAATGGTGGGATCACACTGCTTCAATCTCACTATGTGGAAAAGGTCTTGAGTCGTTTTGGGTATAGCGACTGCACGCTTTCTCCAACTCCATATGATGCTAGTGTGTTGCTTCGAAAGAATCGACGGGTTGCTAGAGATCAACTGAGGTATTCTCAGATTATTGGCTCGCTTATGTATTTGGCGAGTGCCACGAGGCCTGACATCTCTTTTGCTGTGAGCAAGCTGAGTCGGTTTGTGTCAAAACCAGGAGATGATCATTGGCGTGCGCTTGAGAGAGTTATGCGCTACTTGAAGGGAACTGCGAGCTATGGGATTCACTACACCGGGTATCCAAGGGTATTGGAGGGTTATAGTGACTCGAATTGGATATCTGATGCTGATGAGATTAAGGCCACAAGTGGTTATGTTTTTATACTTGGTGGTGGCGCTGTTTCCTAGAAGTCTTGCAAGCAGACCATATTAACAAGGTCAACTATGGAAGCAGAACTCACAGCATTAGACACTGCCACTGTTGAAGCAGAGTGGCTTCATGAGCTATTGATGGACTTACCTATGGTTGAAAAACCAATACCCCCTATCCTGATGAACTGTGATAATCAAACTGTGATCGTCAAGATAAACAGTTCTAAGGACAATATGAAGTCCTCAAGGCATGTGAAGAGGAGATTAAAATCTGTCAGGAAACTGAGGAATTCCGGAGTTAATACGTTGGATTATATCCAAACGTTGAAAAACTTGGCAGATCCCTTCACAAAGGATCTATCACGTAATGTGATAGATAATGCATCGATGGAGATGGGTTTGAGACCCACCGCATGAGTTGTCCATAGTGGTAACCCACTCTATGTGATCGGAGATCCCGTGAAGTAGAAGTGGGAGACAAGTTGTTGGTCAACTGAGAGGAGAGTATCCTTACTTTAATTATCCCACTCCATGAAGATGCAATACTCTCTGATCTGCATGGCAGGTTGATATCTATCTTAATGTGTTTGAAGTGGCTTATTTGAGTAAGAAGAGATGTTGTCCTGCAGAGCATTTCCTGAGGAACACACCTATATGAATTTGACTGTTAACGTCGCAGTCTGTAAGAAGTGGGTGCTCTCTAATAAATTCATGAAAGGCCCTGGAGTACGACATATACGCTCCACCCGCAGGGAAGCCTTGCGGCAGCCCAGTGTCGGTCAAGAATTTGTGTGAAACTAGTCTCGCAGAAAACTTGTAGTTCAAGGCATAGTCCACTATTCAAGTTGTGACTAGTGTAGCATAAATCTCTAAGTGGAAGTTCAACTTCACAGTCTCCACTAAGCACCGGTATATAAACAATGTTTTGGAACCAAATGGTGAAATGTGCCAATGAGACTTTGTGGGGGATTGTTGGAATTTGCTAGTGGGCTTTTGGCCCAAAGCCCAACTAAAATTCTGAAATTCTCTTGGCCCATTCATGCACACATGTGAGTGGAGTGAGTGAGGCTAAAGTTTAGTCCCACCTCATAAGTTGAGAGAGAGTTGCACCTCTTTATAAGGTGAGCTCTCCTACCACTTGTATGAGCATGAGAAGAGGAGACCTACACGCGCGCTCCTCCTCCTCGCTTGCCTCGCCACGCCACGCCACGCCTCGCCTCGTCACGACGCGCCGCGCCGCGGGTTGCGGGATTGAGCCGAGCCGAGGACAGAGCTATGCACGTTGTCTATATTTTTGTTGCTCGGGAAAAATTAATGAGTCATTAATTAATAATTAATGGACGCGTTAATTACTGAACCGTTTTCGATTCTTTTGGATCTTGACGACTCGGACGTGGGGTTTACTCCCACGACCTACCCGGCCCACACTATATTGTCAGGCAGACGTCTACCCTAGCCGCCGCCGCTTTGTATGGTTTCTCACCACCGTTCCAGACCATTGCGCTGCCAAGCAAGTCTTCTCTGTCCCTCCTTTCGGTGTGCACCGGGAGAAGGGACAGCAGGCCTCCGGAACCCCGCCTCTCGTGATCCTGTACGGGAGAGGGGTGATTAGGTTTTTGGGGAGCGCACTCACGCGACTGCTGGCAGCGACGACTTCGCGAACGACGAGCGACCTCGGCAACCTCATCCTCGACGACATGGGCGACAACGTAAACGCCGGCGGTGCTGCTCCCGCTACACCGTATGTGATTCTATCTTTCCTGTTCGAGATCGTGGTAGAATTCATGTTTCTAGTATGTGCCCTAGATGTGATATGTTCATCTACTATGCTAGTTCGCATGATTAGTTTATCTGCTACTATAGTCATGATTTATCTTCTGTTAATGCGGATTAAATCTCGTAGTAATTTTCTCATATTTTCAATAGGGTTGCCAGTGTTGCTATGCAGCGTTGCTTGGGCTGCATTGGAGCGCCGCCGGGTCGTTGAAGCTGCCATGGGATGGAACGGACTTTGTTGGGGTTGCAATGAAGCTTCCGTCGGAGCTGCAAGGAAGCTTCACCGGAGGCGTCACACTCGGTGTTGCCATGGAGCAGCCCCCGATGGCTCCCGATGCTGGATGCAGTAGTCGCTGGCGGCTCCGTCCACCCGTAGCACTCGATGTGTTGCAACGCAGCACGTCAGTGGCGTTCGCCGGAGTTCAGGGAGATGCTCCGACTAGCGTCTCGGCGAGCGTACATGCAGCAGACGCCCATATTAAGTCTGACCTCGGGCGCGCAATTAATGCAACGGCACGTCGAACTGGGCACGCGGAACAGACAAAATGTCGCACGGCTCAATCTTTTATCTGAGCCGGCCTGACCCGTGCACGGGGGCCAGACTCCCAAACGGCAACCAGCGTGCGCCCATGTTAAATGCATCTCGCAGCCACATCCGATCCAACCACACGCAGAAAATATCACCATCTCCTTCCTGCTTACATAGCTTGCAAATCTTGCGCCATGTCCGAGGCTCCATGGACGCAGAGGCAGCTTACTGTAAATGGAGACTGATAAGAAACCAAAGCCTTCTTGAACAACTAAAACCTGTAGATGATTAGAGTTAGCAGTCGTACCTGAATCTCCACTCCACCGCCGGTGTCACCCACTTCCAGACCTTCCTGTTGTGCCCCTCCTTGCCGATTCAGGAGAGTGTCGTGCCATCTTTGAGTGTTCGCTACCCCCACTACTTTTGTCCACTTACCAACCATCATGGCTATATATTGAAGGATTTACGCCCGATTAGCCTTTTTAACGTTGTGTACAAGCTGGTATCCAAGGTGCTCGCCAACCGTCTGAAGAGTATCTTGAGCGAAATAATATAACCCAACCAAAGTGCTTTCGTTCCGGGCAGGCTAATTTCGGACAACACAATCTTGGCATATGAAATGACCCACTTTTTGAAGTGAAAAAGAACGGGTGCCACGCAAATTGCAGCTTTGAAACTTGATATGAGTAAGGCGTATGACCGATGGAGTGGGTTTTCATGGAGAAAATCATGATCCAGCTAGGTTTTGCACCAGAGTTTGTGGCCCTGATCTTTAAGTGCATGAGCACGGTTCGGTACCATTTCAAAATCAATGAGGGCTGTACAGATACGATGATACCAGGGCGAGGTTTGAGGCAGGGAGACCCGACCTCTCTGTATCTATTCCTAATATGCGCAGAAGGGCTATCTTCATTGATCAACCGTGCGGAGGAGATGGGGCGTATTCGGGGTATAAGGATCGCACCTACTGCCCCGTCGATAACCCACCTCCTTTTTGCTTATGATTCGCTGCTACTTCTGGAGGCTACGGAGGAAAGTATGGCCACTGTCAACGAGATTTTGGAGGTTTATGAAAGGGGTCGGGCCAAACGATCAATAGGGACAAATCTGCGATACAGTTCAGCAAGAACACCCCGAGCCAAAAGAAACAAGCTTTGCTCCACGTTTTGGGCCTTAGAGGAGAAGGACTCCAAGGAAAATATCTGGGTCTTCCTAGCTATGTGGGCAGATCCCGCCAGGTGTGCTTCGAATACATCCGGGACAAAATTTGGGAACTACTCCATGTTGGGGATCATTGCAGAAAATAAAAGATTTCTACGCATCACCAAGATCAATCTATGGAGTCATCTAGCAACGAGAGAGAGGAGTGCATCTACATACCCTTGTAGATCGTGAGCGGAAGCGTTCAAGAGAACGGGGTTGATGGAGTTGTACTCATCGTGATCCAAAACACCGATCATCCAAGCGCCGAACGGACGGCACCTCTGCGTTCAACACATGTACGGAGCGGTGACGTCTCCTCTTTCTTGATCCAGCAAGGGGAAGGAGCGGTTGAGGAAGAGAGCTCCAACAGCAGCACGACGGCGTGGTGGTGATGGAGTGGCAGTACTCCGACAGGGCTTCGCCAAGCGCTTAACGGAGGAGGAGACGTGTTGGGGAGGGGAGGGGCTGCGCCTTGGATGTGGTGTGCAGCCCTCCCCTCGCCCCTCTAATAGGGGAAGGGGAAGGGGAAGGGGACCGGCCCCCTCTAGATGAGATCTAGAGGGGGGGCAGCGGCCAAGGGGAGGGGGCTTGCCCCCCAAGCAAGGGGGGCGCCCCCTCTAGGGTTCCGCCCAAACCCTAGGCGTATGGGCCCAAGGGGGATGCGCCCAGCCCTCCAAGGGCTGGTTCCCTTTCCCCCAGGGCCCATGAGGCCCTCCGAGAGAGGTGGCCCCTCCCGGTGGACCCCCGGAACCCCTCCGGTGGCCCCGGTACAATACCGATATGCCCCCGAACTTTTCCGGTGACCGTATGATAACTTCCCATATATAAATCTTCACCTCCGGACCATTCCGGAACTCCTCATGACGTCCGGGATCTCATCCGGGACTCTGAACATCATTCGGTAATCACATACAAGTCTTCCTAATAACCATAGCGTCATCGAACCTTAAGTGTGTAGACCCTACGGGTTCGGGAATCACGCAGACATGACCGAGACCGCTCTCCGGCCAATAACCAACAGCGGGATCTGGATACCCATGTTGGCTCCCACATGTTCCACGATGATCTCATCGGATGATCCACGATGTCGAGGATTCAAGTAATCCCGTATGCAATTCCCTTTGTCAATCGGTACGTTACTTGCCCGAGATTCGATCGTTGGTATCCCAATACCTCGTTCAATCTCGTTACCGGCAAGTCAATTTACTCGTTCCATAATGCATGATCCCGTGATCAACCACTTGGTCACATTGAGCTCATTATGATGATGCATTACCGAGTGGGCCCAAAGATACGTCTCCGTCATACGGAGTGACAAATCCCAGTCTCGATTCACGCCAACCCAACAGACACTTTCGGAGATACCTGTAGTGTACCTTTATAGCCACCCAGTTACGTTGTAATGTTTGGTACACCCAAAGCACTCCTACGGTATTCGGGAGTTGCACGATCTCATGGTCTAAGGAAATGATACTTGACATTAGAAAAGCTCTAGCAGACGAACTACACGATCTTGTGCTATGCTTAGGATTGGGTCTTGTCCATTGCATCATTCTCCCAATGATGTGATCCCGTTATCAATGACATCCAATGTCCATGGTCAGGAAACCGTAACCATCCATTGATCAACGAGCTAGTCAACTAGAGGCTCACACATGTATTACGATTTCCGGATAACACAATTATAGCATGAACAATAGACAATTATCATGAACAAGGAAATATAATAATAACCATTTTATTATTGCCTCTAGGGCATATTTCCAACAGTCTCCCACTTGCACTAGAGTCAATAATCTAGTTACATTGTGATGAATCGAACACCCATAGAGTTCTGGTGTTGATCATGTTTTGCTCGTGGAAGAGGTTTAGTCAACGGATCTGCAACATTCAAATCCGTATGCACTTTGCAAATATCTATGTCTCCGTCTTGAACATTTTCATGAATGGAGTTGAAGCGACGCTTGATGTGCCTGGTCTTCTTGTGAAACCTGGGCTCCTTGGCAAGGGTAATGGCTCCAGTGTTGTCACAGAAGAGAGTCATCAGCCCCGACGCATTGGGAATAACTCCTAGGTCGGTAATGAACTCCTTCATCCAGATTGCTTCATGTGCTGCCTCCGAGGCTGCCATGTATTCCGCTTCACATGTAGATCCCACCACGACGCTTTGCTTGCAACTGCACCAGCTTACTGCTCCACCATTCAAAATATACACGTACCCAGTTTGTGACTTAGAATCATCCAGATCTGTGTCGAAGCGAGCATCGACGTAACCCTTTACGACGAGCTCTTCGTCACCTCCATAAACGAGAAACATATCCTTAGTCCTTTTCGTGCCGGGATATTCTTGACCGCTGTCCAATGTTCCATGCCGGGATTACTTTGGTACCTTCCTACCAAACTTAGGGCAAGGTTTACATCAGGTCTGGTACACAGCATGGCATACATAATAGACCCTATGGCTGAGGCATAGGGGATGACACTCATCTTTTCTCTATCTTCTGCTGTGGTCGGCCTTTGAGCCGAGCTCAATTTCATACCTTGCAACACAGGCAAGAACCCCTTCTTGGACTGATCCATATTGAACTTCTTCAATATCTTAACAAGGTATGTGCTTTGTGAAAGACCTGTGAGGCGTCTCGATCTATCTCTATAGATCTTGATGCCTAATATATAAGCAGCTTCTCCAAGGTCCTTCATTGAAAAACACTTATTCAAATAGGACTTAATGTTGTACAAAAGTTCTATATCACTTCCCATCAAAAGTATGTCATCTACATATAATATGAGAAATGCTACAGAGCTCCCACTCACTTTCTTGTAAACACATGCTTCTCCATAAGTCTGCATAAACCCAAACGCTTTGATCATTTCATCAAAGCGAATGTTCCAACTCCGAGATGCTTGCACCAGCCCATAGATGGAGCGCTGGAGCTTGCATACCTTGGTAGCATTCTTAGGATCGACAAAACGTTCTGGTTGCATCATATACAATTCTTCCTTAAGATAGCCGTTAAGGAATGCCGTTTTGACGTCCATTTGCCAATTCTCATAATCATAGTATGCGGCAATTGCTAACATGATTAGGACGGACTTCAGCTTTGCTACGAGAGAGAAAGTCTCGTCGTAGTCAACCCCTTGAACTTGTCGATAACCCTTAGTGACAAGTCGAGCCTTATAGATGGTAACATTACCATCCGCGTCCATCTTCTTCTTAGAGATCCATTTGTTTTCTATTGCTCGCCGATCATCGAGCAAGTCTGTCAAAGTCCATACTTTGTTTTCATACATGGATCCTATCTCGGATTGCATGGCTTCAAGCCATTTGTTGGAATCTGGGCCCGCCATCGCTTCTTCATAGTTCGAAGGTTCACCGTTGTCTAACAACATGATTTCCAGGACAGGGTTGACATACCATTCTGGTGTGGAACGTGTCCTTGTGGACCTACGAAGTTTTGTAGTAACTTGATCCAAAGTACCTTGATCACCATCATTAACTTCCTGTCCAGTCGGTGCAGGCACCACAGGAACATCTTCCTGAGCTGCGCTACTTACCGGTTCAAGAGGTAGTACTTCATCAAGTTCCACTTTCTTCCCACTTACTTCTTTCGAGAGAAACTCTTTCTCCAGAAAGGACCCGTTCTCGGCAACAAAGATCTTGCCTTCGGATCTGAGGTAGAAGGTATACCCAATGGTTTCCTTAGGGTAACCTATGAAGACGCATTTTTCCGACTTGGGTTCGAGCTTTTCAGGTTGAAGTTTCTTGACATAAGCATCGCATCCCCAAACTTTTAGAAACGACAGCTTAGGTTTCTTTCCAAACCATAATTCATACGGTGTCGTCTCAACGGATTTAGACGGTGCCCTATTTAAAGTGAATGTAGCTGTCTCTAAAGCGTATCCCAAAAATGATAGCGATAAATCGGTAAGAGACATCATAGACCGCACCATATCCAATAGAGTGCGATTACGACGTTTGGACACACCATTACGTTGAGGTGTTCCAGGCGGCGCGAGTTGTGAAACAATTCCACATTTCCTTAAGTGCGTACCAAACTCGTGACTTAAATATTCTCCCCCACGATCTGATCGTAAGAACTTTATTTTTTGTCACATTGATTCTCTACCTCATTCTGAAATTCCTTGAACTTTTCAAAGGTCTCAGACTTGTGTTTCATTAAGTAGACATACCCATATCTACTCAAGTCATCAGTGAGGGTGAGAACATAACGATAGCCACCGCGAGCCTCAACGCTCATTGGACCGCACACATCATTATGTATTATTTCCAATAAGTTGGTTGCTCGCTCCATTGTTCCGGAGAACAGAGTCTTGGTCATTTTGCGCATGAGGCATGGTTCACACGTGTCAAATGATTCGAAATCAAGAGACTCCAAAAGTCCATCCGCATGGAGCTTCTTCATGCGTTTGACACCAATGTGACCAAGGGGGCAGTGCCACAGATATGTGGGACTATCATTATCAATCTTACATCTTTTGGTATTCACACTATGAATATGTGTAACATCACGTTCCAAATTCATTAAGAATAAACCATTGACCAGCGGGGCATGACCATAAAACATATCTCTCATATAAATAGAACAACCATTATTCTCGGATTTAAATGAGTAGCCATCTCGTATTAAACGAGATCCAGATACAATGTTCATGCTCAAAGCTGGCACTAAATAACAATTATTAAGGTTTAAAACTAATCCCGTAGGTAAATGTAGAGGTAGCGTGCCAACGGCGATCACATCGACCTTGGAACCATTCCCGACGCGCATCGTCACCTCGTCCTTCGCCAATCTCCGCTTATTCCGCAGCTCCTGTTTTGAGTTACAAATATGAGCAACCGCACCGGCATCAAATACCCAGGAGCTACTACGAGTACTGGTAAGGTACACATCAATAACATGTATATCACATATACCTTTGGTGTTGCCGGCCTTCTTGTCCGCTAAGTACTTGGGGCAGTTCCGCTTCCAGTGACCACTTCCCTTGCAATAAAAACACTAAGTCTCAGGCTTGGGTCCATTCTTTGGCTTCTTCCCGCAATGGCTTATCGGGCGCAACTCCTTGTCGTCCTTCTTGAAGTTCTTCTTACCCTTGCCTTTCTTGAAACTAGTGGTTTTATTGACCATCAACACTTGATGTTCCTTTTTGATTTCTACCTCCGCTGATTTCAGCATTGAAAATACCTCAAGAATAGTTTTCACCATCCCCTGCATATGGTAGTTCACCACAAAGCTCTTGTAGCTAGGTGGGAGCGACTGAAGGATCCTGTCAATGACCGCCTCATCCGGGAGGTTAATGTCCAGCTGGGACAAGCGGTTTTGCAACACAGACATTTTGAGTATGTGCTTCCTGACAGAACTATTTTCCTCCATCTTACAACTGTAGAACTTGTCGGAGACTTCATATCTCACGACCCGGGCATGAGCTTGGAAAACCATTTTCAGCTCCTGGAACATCTCATATGCTCCGTGCTGCTCAAAATGCTTTTGGAGCCCCGGTTCTAAGCTGTAAAGCATACCACACGAAACGAGGGAGTAATCATCAACACGCGACTGCCAAGCGTTCATAACGTCTTGGTTTGCTGGGGCGGGTGCGTCACCTAGCGGTGCTTCTAGGACATATGCTTTCTTGGCAGCTATGAGGATGATCCTCAAGTTTCGGACCCAGTCTGTATAGTTGCTACCATCGTCTTTCAGCTTGGTTTTCTCTAGGAATGCGTTGAAGTTGAGGTTGACATGAGCGTTGGTCATTTGATCTACAAGACATTTTGCAAAAAAATTTAGACTAAGTTCATGATAATTAAGTTCATCTAATCAAATTATTTAATGAACTCCCACTCAGATAGACATCCCTCTAGTCATGTAAGTGATACATGATCCAAGTCAACTAGGCCGTGTCCGATCATCACGTGAGACGGACTAGTCATCATCGGTGAACATCTTCATGTTGATCGTATCTTCTATACGACTCATGTTCGACTTTTCGGTCTCTTGTGTTCCGAGGCCATGTCTGTACGTGCTAGGCTCGTCAAGTCAACCTAAGTGTTTTGCATGTGTAAACCTGGCTTACACCCGTTGTATGTGAACGTTAGAATCTATCATACCCGATCATCACGTGGTGCTTCGAAACAACGAACTTTCGCAACGGCGCACAGTTAGGGGAAACACTTTCTTGAAATTATTACGAGGGATCATCTTATTTACTACTGTCGTTCTAAGCAAATACGATGCAAAAATATGATAAACATCACATGCAATCAAATAGTGACATGATATGGCCAATATAATTTTGCTCCTTTTGATCTCCATCTTCGAGGCGCCATGATCATCATTGTCACCGGCATGACACCATGATCTCCATCATCATGATCTCCATCATCGTGTCTCCATGAAGTTGTCTCGCCAACTATTACTTCTACTACTATGGCTAACGGTTTAGCAATGAAGTAAAGTAATTACATGGCGTTATTCAGTGACACGCAGGTCATACAATAAATAAAGACAACTCCTATGGCTCCTGCCGGTTGTCATACTCATCGACATGCAAGTCGTGATTCCTATTACAAGAACATGATCAATCTCATACATCACATATATTTCATTCATCACATCCTTTTTGGCCATATCACATCACAAGGCATATGCTGCAAAAACAAGTTAGACGTCCTCTAATTGTTGTTGCATGTTTTTACGTGGCTGCAATAGGGTTCTAGCAAGAACGTTTCTTACCTACGCCAAAACCAAAACGTGATATGCCAATTTCTATTTACCCTTCATAAGGACCCTTTTCATCGGATCCGGTCCGACTAAGGTGGGAGAGACAGACACCCGCTAGCCACCTTATGCAACTAGTGCATGTCAGTCGGTGGAACCTGTCTCACGTAAGCGTACATGTAAGGTCGGTCCGGGCCGCTTTATCCCATGATGCCGCCGAAACAAGATAAGACTAATAGTGGCAAGTAAATTGACAAAATCTACACCCATAACAAGATTGCGTTCTACTCATGCATAGAACTACGCATAGACCTAGCTCATGATGCCACTGTTGGGGATCGTTGCAGAAAATAAAAAATTTCTACGCATCACTAAGATAAATCTATGGAGTCATCTAGCAACGAGAGAGAGGCGTGCATCTACATACCCTTGTAGATCGCGAGCGGAAGCGTTCAAGAGAATTTCAAAGCATTGATTCAGACCGGATTTGGACAGGTTTTGGGAAACAATTTTTGGAAAAAACTTTGCATTTTCAAGGTTATTTTCATTCAATCAAATTAAGTAGTTTCATCTTGGTGTCAAGGGACTTTAATTGGAATCTTATATGAATATCTTTTCAATGTAGCATTACTATTAAACTGCTCCTTGGCATCTTAACATCTGCTTGTCTTGGGGACCTTTAACTTGCCAGGGACCTGTGTACCTACCTTTTTCAAACTTATTCTTAGTGTTAAACTAATTAATTTGGTGCAAATTGACAATTGTGTGTTGAACTTTGAATCCATGGAAATCAATTTTGGTTGGAATGTTAACAAGTTTTGAAGTCTCACTCTATGGAAAGGTTGAAAGTGCCCTGGATTAAGGAATGAATGAAATTTGTCAGATCCTAAGTTATTTAACTCATAGAATAATTGGTCCATAAGATGCAATACTATTGATCCGTTGTATATGTTAATGATCTTCAATGATTAATCTTACTATTGCACTTAGAAGCATAAATCCTCTTTCTCCACGACTCGAGAGTCCCCTCAAAGAAACTACCAACCTACACCATTTCGGTTTAATACTTGTCATTCAAACTTTTAGAATTCATGTCTTAACATATCTTCAAACTCGTAGCGTTCCAATAGAATTCACCAATTGCACCCAACTTTAGTCGAAGAACTCACTAACCACGCAGAATTGTCGTTCTAATCACAGTACAATTGTACTCGCTACACAAGTTTCAAGTTCAGGTATCACGAATTTTACTTTAAGTTGCCTTCTTTGTCGAGTTAGCGCTGGAAACCTTCATTAAGAGTCACTGCGCACCAGAATTTAATGGAAATTCTTTTGTTGAGATCATCTACCTCTGGGTCGAAAGACAACTGTCCTTACTACCAAATACTTGTTATCTGTCTCCACATTCTGAGTCCATGCTCACAGAGCCTTATCCACATGGTGGTAGATTCTTAGTTGGATGATTAGAAACTGCATACTATTTTCCTTCTCTAGATGTGGTGGACGGAGCGAAACAAGGCAAACCACAACGTCCAAAGAGCTACGATCTAGGAGTTCGGTTTCATGCTGGCAAAACACATTGCTGAATGGCGTCTATATTTTGGGGAGCAAGGAAATAGCAAAGCAAAACCAAAGCCCAAATGGACTTGCGCGGCCACCGATGTCGTCAAGATCAATATAGATGGGTCTTTTGATCCGGGGTCCCATCACACTGGCTGGGGTTGCATCGCTCGGGATCACACTGGAGAGGTGATCTTTACTGCGACAGGCAACCTAACACACATGTGCGAAGCCCTACATGTGGAAGCGTGTGCCCTGATGCATGCAATTAAGCTGGCTGAAGATCATGGTATGGGACGGGTCGTTTTCAAGACGGACTACATCGCGATACAGCAAGCAGAAACGACGACATCTCTGGACCGATCCACCCTGGGCGCCATATTCCGTGAGATCAAATACCTCCTCCATCTTGGTTTTATTGAGTGGAATGTATCTTTCTGCCCTCGCTTGTGTAATGTTCCTGCCCATGAACTTGCGGCTATTGGTAGGCGGGACGACAATGCCGGCTACCACGTGTGGTCGGTAAACCTCCCTAGAGTTGTATCCGATGCGGTGACCGCCGATTTGGCTGGTCCACGGTGATTTTTTGGAATGCAAGGTGTTCAAATTAAAAAAAACCATCATGGCTATATAATTTATTTTAACAAGAAAGTAAATACCTCGAGTCTCCCTCAGGGGGGTTGTTACGCGACCTATTCCAGACAAGGAGTCCGAGCCAGGAAGAAAACCGGGGAATCTAGATTCCATAAATTGTCAGGATAGCTTAGTTGGTATAGCCTTGAAGACTTAGTTCTTTTGCGAACTATCAATATTGGAAAGTCGAGGTACATGAATTCAGGAATTTCATTGACCGGGAACAAGAAGAATTCTCGCGACCGTGTCTGAGCCCTCTTTTCCAAATCTTGTACTTCTACAGATTATATAATTTATATCGATTCGAAAGAATCAAACCAGATGGTTCTATTTCTCAACCTTTCTGACTTGCTCCTACGGAACCAAGGTCAAAAGGATTGAAAAAGTCAGTCATTCACAACCACTGATAAAGGATTCCTCGAAAAGTTAAGGATTAGTAGTTCTTTTTCGAAATCGATTTCGAAAAAGAATGGATTCGGTCTTATACATATGCAAGGAAGGTAATCAAAAAAGAGAGAAGACGAGTTCTTCTTTCTTTTATCACTTAGGAGTCGTGCAAGATGAAAGTCTCATGCACGGCTTTACATGAGAGAAAGAAGCGAGGAATCCTTTTTTCAACTTTGACTCCCTCACTCTAGTCGTTGCTTTTCTTTCTATTACTTCGAAAGTAGCTGCTTCAGCTTCAGCCACGCGAATTCTCGATATTCCTTTTTATTTCTCATCAAACGAATGGCATCTTCTTCTGGAAATCCTAGCTATTCTTAGCATGATTTTGGGAAATCTCCTTGCTATTACTCAACAAGCATGAAACGTATGCTTGCATATTCGTCCATAGGGCAAATCAGATATGTAATTATTGAAATAATTGTTGCAGACTCAAATGATGGATATGCAAGCATGATAAATTATATGATGTTCTATATCTCCATGAATCTAAGAACTTTTTCTTGCATTGTATTATTTGGTCTACGTATCAGAACTGATAAGGACTGAATTCCAAACAATGGTCAAGGCATAATGGCAGCAGCCGGTCTTTCATTCTTACACTGGTTCTAATTTCTACTAGTATGCCACACTTCCCTTGCCTTTCAGTCCTTGCATTTGCTCCTTCGGCCGTTTCAAAATTTGAATCTCTTTCTCGAAATAGGCTTTCGCCCCACTTTATAAATAAAGCAACGGTCCATACAACGTCAGTTCCACAGCACACGACAAATAATGGTTGGGGCCACAGCACAATCAAGCCCAAGAAAGCATGAAAGAAATAGGAAAAAAGCCACCTAGTGGCGGCCGCAAAGCGGCACTACAAGGAAGATAGTCGACACGCCGAGGCCAAAAGCTCATCCATCATCAAGCCAAGTCGGTCGCGATCACGCTGCCTCGAGAGCGGGTGCCAGTGCTGCAAAATTTGAATCTCCATCCAAGAACAGTAATTGCATGGTATCACACATGCAGGCCACGTGTCAGCAGTTACACATGGAGGATACAAGATAACCATCAACCCAGTTGATCGAACTCCATATAGGCTGAATCGTCAGCACGGAGACGACGGCATCACCCCAATGACAAGCTGATTCATCATCCCTCAAAACACAAGTCGAAACATTATAAAAAATTAACCATACATACTAGGAATGAAGTAGTACAACAAAATTCTCAATTAAGTGTACGGATAATTATTATTTTTTCAAAACGGAAGTGTACATATAATTATGAATTCGCATATGCATGATCTACTATTTTCTGCGTCTGGTTTCCCCTGCATACGTTCCAACAAAAAGAAAATCAGCGACCATGCACACAAATTGCACAGCAAAAGGCCACTCCTAGCATTTTTGCTTGATACGTACATCAGGAGGTAACCAAAAAACATAACTCACCGAGCAACCGAATACTACCTCCTGCATGCATTTACCCTCTCGACATTCAGTCTGCTCTTACCATATCTAATAACAAAACCGATTTCCCAAGAGTACAAATTGTACAAGTCATATACCTCACCAAGCGGATCGAAAGTCAACCCAAGTGCCAGGCGTACAACACTCTTTGTAGGTTCCTCCGCATACTTCCGGATCGACTTTCCAGAGCACTCATCCTTGACGGGCATGGTGTCCGGTCTGGAGGTGCACTACCCAGCGGTAACCTGAACTTAACCAAACATGTTCAGTATACTGTGCACACTGCAAACAATTCTACATGGGCAACGAGTGCAGTTCTGGCCGTAAAAACAATTAACACCAACTAGCTGTTGGGGATGGATAGCAACAATGCGCTGCACAAATTCACCGGCACGACAAAATATGCACACTACACAGCCCCCTCCACTTGTGATGAACTTTGAGGACAGCTTCAACTACCAAGTAAGCAGCGGAATAACACAAACAACATGCACAAGTGACATGGGATTTAACGTGGAAAAACCTCCTCAACTTGAGGAGTAAAAAAACCATGGCTGTGGACCGACCGGTCCACGCAACTTCACTATGAGAATGATGAGTACAAAGTCTTCTCTAGAACCTCTAGAGATATTTACAACACACTCTCCACGTTGCCAACCGGCAACAGCAACAACAGCCACAAGAGGCAAGATTTCAGCAAAGCAGAGTTTACACAGCTCCAGTGTTTTGCAAACTGCTCTTAAACCGCTGAACCAAACAGCACTAAATTTGGCAGACAAGTATACACACGAGTTCCTGAGATCCCCTCCAAATTTCAGCTCAATCGGACATCGTTTGCCTACCCAAACCGTTTGTCTCCCAAAACTACTCTTTCAAAACTGCAGCAGTCGAGCTGAGAAACCACTCTCAAATCTGATGCTCCACAGACCCAATCCTCAAACCAGCTAACCAAATCGAAGTACTCAAAGTAAGGAACGAGCTCACCAAGTTTGGGGTCGATCCAACCACGTTTGAGCCTCCAATCACCAGCTTGAACACTGTCTAGTCAAATGCAAGCAAATCTGCACGTAACCTCTGCTTCTTCTTCTTCTCTCTCTCAAAGTTGCGCTTTCTCTGTGTGCTCTAACTCTCACTCTCACGAATGGCAGCCACCACCAGCAAGGGGTGGAGTGGCTAGGGTTTTCTTCTTGCTTCACTTCCCTTGGAAGTGCTCTCAACCGTTGGATGCAGTGAAGATCAACGGCCGACATGTGTTGGACTTATGGGCTGATGTTGGGCTACCAACACACCTCCATGTGGAGGGACTTAGCCCAACAAACTTCCCCTCTCGACATCATGGAGGGTCTTACTGCCTTCCAGCAGCCATGCCAGCGAGCCGGCGACATACTTCGAGCTTCTTCCTTGTCACCACTTTAGTCAACATATCAGCCCCATTGTCATCGGTGTGAACCTTCTCAAGTTGCATTTTCTTGGAATACAACACATCTCTAATCCAATGATAATGGACTTCTATATGCTTAGACCTTGAATGAAAGCTTGCATTCTTACTCAAGTGGATAGCACTTTGGTTGTCATAAAACAACACATACTTGTCTTGCTTAAAACCAAGCTCACAAGCCAACCGTTTCAGCCACAATAGCTCTTTGCTCGCCTCTGTTACAACAATGAATTCAGCTTCAGTTGTATTCAATGCCACACACTTCTGCAACCTGCTTTGCCATGACACCGCTCCCCCTGCATAGGTAATCAAGTAACCTGAAGTAGACTTCCTTCTGTCAACATCTCCAGCCATGTCAGAATCTGAAAAAAGCAATCAGCTTGCCCTCACCGTCACCGAAGCAAAGTTTCATATTTGTGCTGCCCCGAAGATATCTCAAAATCCACTTCACGGCTTCCCAATGAGGTCTTCCTGGATTGGACATAAATCTGCTCACAGTACTAACCGCATGGGCAATGTCAGGCCTTGTACACACCATAGCATACATCAAACTCCCAACCGCAGAAGCATAAGGAACATGATGCATTTCCTTTTTCTGCTCATCAGTGGTAGGACATTACTTTCTGCTCAACTTGAAATGGGCTGCTAGTGGACAACTTACAACTTTAGCATTTTCCATCCTGAACGTCTGAAGTACCTTCTCAATACACTTCTCTTGAGACAAGTACAACTTGTTGCAATTTCTGTCTCGCTCAATTCTCATTCCGAGAATGTTCTTTGCTGGACCTAAGTCTTTCATAGCAAAACATTTGCTCAACTCCTTCTTCAACTTAGCAATCCTAGAGACATTCTTGCCAACAATCAGGATATCATCAACATAGAGCAATAATATGATGAAATCATCACCTGAGAACCTCTGAATAAACACACAATGGTCTGAGCTACACTTCTTGTAGCCTTGCTCCCCCATGACATTTTCAAACTTCATGTACCATTGTCTTGGTGCTTGTTTCAGGCCATAGAGACTTTTCTTCAGCTTGCACACATAGTCTTCTTTGCCTTTCACAAGAAACCCCTTAGGTTGCTCCATGTATATTTCTTCCTCCAACTCACCATGAAGGAATGCATTGTTCACATCCATTTGCTCAACCTCCAAGTTGAGACTTGCTGCCATGCCAAGGATTACTCTTATGGATGTCATCTTCACAACCGGAGAAAAGATCTCATCATAGTCAATGCCTTTCCTCTGACCGAATCCTTTTACAACTAGCCTGGCTTTGTACCTTGGATATGATGTGTGCTCTTCTTGCTTGATTCTGTAGACCCACTTGTTCTTCAAAATTTTCTTGCCCTTGGGCAACTTCACCAACTCATAAGTATGATTCTTATGCAAGGAATCCATCTCTTCTTGCATAGCCTTTTTCCACTCCTTCTTGTGCTCATTTTCCATTGCATCTGCAAAGCATTCAGGTTCTGAACCGGATAATAACACCACGTATTGATCCGAGGGATACCGCTTTGAAGGAATTCGACCCTATTGGATCTTCCGAGTGGAGCAGCTGGTGGACTTTCTGGTGCTGGTGCTTCCTGCTGATCCGGATCATCAACTTCAGATCATACTCTTGTTGCTGCTCTCGGGGAGCATCTTCTTCACCTGCACCACCATGTACATCATCTTGTACATCTTCTGCATCTGCTTCAACTTGCACAGGAGCTGGAGCTGCAGGAATTGGGTCATGATCAATCATGTCTTGCTGCTGCTGAGGAGGAACCTGCCCCTTTATCTTCACAATATCCTCAATTGTTTGGTCTTCAACAAACACAACATCACGGCTTCTCACAACTTTCCTTGCTATAGGGTCAAATAGCTTGTAGCCAAACTCATCACCACCATAACCAAGAAAGATACATTGTCGTGTCTTTGAATCAAGCTTTGACCTTTCATCTTGAGGAATATGAACAAAGGCCTTGCACCCAAAAACCTTCAGGTGGTCATATGAGACGTCCTTGTCACACCAGACCCTGTTAGGAACATCTCCCTACAAAGGATAACTCAGTGAGAGATTAATAAGATAAACTACAGTCATCAAAGCCTCACCCCAAAAGTGTTTACGTAGCTTTGCACTTGACAACAAGCATCTAACTCTCTCCACAATTGTCCTATTCATCCTCTCAGCAAGACCATTCAGCTGTGGTGTCTTTGAGGGAGTAAATTGATGCCTAATACCTTACTGCTTGCAATATGCATCAAATGGCCCAATGTACTCTCCTCCATTATCAGTGCGAATGCACTTGATCTTCTTCGCAGTTTGTCTCTCAACCGAGGCTTGGAATTGCTTGAATACACCTAGTACTTGATCTTTGGTCCTCAAAGTGAAGGCCCAAACTTTCCTGGAAAAGTCATCAATAAAAGTCACAAAGTACTTAGCACCACCAAGATATCTTACCGACATTTTGCAAACATCGGAATGTATCAAGTCCAGCTTCTTGGCCTTCTTGTGAGGAGGTAGAGTCTTGAAGGCAACTCGGTGTTGCTTCCCTGCTAGACAATCTGAACATTTCTTGATGTGAACTCCTTTCACACCCTTCAACATTTTTTTCTTCACTAGCACTGTCATCCCCTTCTCACTCATGTGCCCAAGTCTCTTATGCCATAAAGCACAATGATCATCCTTCTCTAGTGCATTGACTGAAGCACTAAAGAGCTTAGCATGAACATGATACAAAACTGAGACCATTTTACCTCTTGCAACAATCATGTTGCCTTTAGTGAGCTTGTACTGCCCTTTTCCAAAACTGCTCAAGTAATCATCTTCATCAAGCAAACCAATCGAGATAATATTGAGACGAAGTGCCTCAACATGCCTCACAGATTTGCGGACTAACCTTGTACCATTTGCGGTCTCCAAATGCACATCTCCTTTTCCAATGATGGCTGCTCTATCATTGTTCCCCATCTTCTCAACACCAAAATCACCTGATATATAGTTAGTGAAGAGCTCTCTGCGAGATGTAGCATGAATGGTAGCACCGCTGTCCGGTATCCAAATCATCTCGTCACCATCCACTAGGTTGACGGTTTCATCAAAAACAACAGTGATCCTCTCCTCAACAGTGGAGCCAAATCTGCCCTCATTTTCTTCATGCATAACAAGCATGATGTCCTCTTCTACTGCAGTAACTCAGTTGCCCTCTGTGTCACTATCACTGTCAACTTGCTTCTGATCTTGTTTCTTCTTTTTCTTTTAGTCTTTCTTCCACTTGTCACATTGCCACTTAATGTGGCCCTTCTGATGGCAGTGATGGCACTCATAATCAGCATACTTACTTTTTGATTTGCTCCTACCTCTTTCTGCCCCTTTACCTGGACCTCTACTCTTGCTTCTCCCCCTGAACTGAGTTACTAGCACCTTTGAATGTGAGGAAGAAGTAGCTTCAGCCACCTTTCTGGACTCTTCATTTAGTATCCTTGTTTTCACAAGATTCCATGTGACAACTCCATTAGGTGCTGAATTGCAAACCGTGACCTTAAAGGTCTCCCAGCTGTCCGATAATGAGCCTAGTAGCAGCAAAGCTTCACTTCATCTTCAAATGTTATTCCCATTGAAGAAAGCTGATTTACAATGCCTTGGAATGTATTCACATGATCTGCAATTAGAGTGCCCTCTTTGTACCTCAAGCACATCAATTGTTTGATCAAGAACATCTTGTTTGTACCTTCTTTCCGGGCAAACAACTCTTCCAATTTCTGCCATAAGGTGCGTGCATGTGTCTCGTCAATGATATGGTTCAAAACATTGTCATCGACCCATTGCTGAATAAACCCACAAGCTTGGCGATGAAGTACCTTCCATTGACCTTCCTCAATGCCCTCCGTCATCTCAGTGGAGAACACTGGCTTCTAGTATTCTTTCACATACAATAAGTCCTCCATCTTGCCCTTCCATGCTTGATAATTTGTACCATTCAAAGATATCATCCTGCTGGTATTCACTTCCATCTTTCACCCCAAGAAACCCAGCAATTTGCACAAGCAAACCAAGGCTCTAATACCACTTTGTTGGGGCTGGACAGCAACAATGCGCTGCACAAATTCACCGGCACGACAAAATATGCACACTACACAGCCCCCTCCACTTGTGATGAACTTTGAGGACAGCTTCAACTAACAAGTAAGCAGCGGAATAACACAAACAACATGCACAAGTGACACAAGATTTAACGTGGAAAACCTCCTCAACTTGAGGAGTAAAAAAACCACGGTTGTGGACCGACCGGTCCATGCAAGTTCATATTGAGAATGATGAGTACAAATTCTTCTCTAGAACCTCTAGAGAGATTTACAACACACTCTCCACGTTGCCAACCGGCAATAGCAACAACAGCGACAAGAGGCAAGATTTCAGCAAGCAGAGTTTACACAGCTTCTGTACCCTCCAGTGTTTTGCAAACTGCTCTTAAACCGCTGAACCAAACAGCACCAAATTTGGCAGACAAGTAGACACACGAGTTCCTGAGATCCCCTCCAAATTTCAGCTCAATCGGACATCGTTTGCCTACCCAAACTGTTCGTCTCCCAAAACTACTCTATTCTGAAACTGCAGCAGTCAGAGCTGACAAAACCACTCTCAAATCTGATGCTCCACTGACCCAATCCTCAAACCAGCTAACCAAATCAAACTACTCAAAGTAAGGAACGAGCTCACCAAGTTTGGGGTCGATCCAACCACGTTTGAGCCTCCAATCACCAGCTTGAACACTGTCTAGTCAGATGCAGCAAATCTGGACAGAACCTTTGCTTCTTCTTCTTCCTCTCTCTTAGGTTGCGTTTTCTCTTGTGTGCTCTCTCTCTCTCTCACTCTCACGAATGGCAGCCACCACCAGCAAGGGGTTGAGTGGCTAGGGTTTTCTTCTTGCTTCACTTCCCTTGGAAGCGCTCTCAACTGTTGGATGCAGTGAAGATCAACGGCTGACATGTGTTGGACTTATGGGCTGATGTTGGGCTGCCAACACACCTCCATGTGGAGGGACTTAGCCCAACACTAGCACATGCTCAATTTTCTAACTGAACTAGACCACACAGACATTTTTTCATAGAACTTTTTACCAATCTGAACAAAGTTATACACTTAAATGGAACACAGTACAGTTATTTTAGCCTGAAGGCGCTGGGTTCAGACCTTTTTGTCCATCGTGGCATTTTCTGGGTTAACAGTACAGTTTATTTCCACCGTTTTTTTTTGTTTTCTGTTTTTAATAACCACATATTTTTTATTTATTTATTTTAGAACGAAGGCTCAAGAAGAGCCCGGCTTTGAATTAACAAAGCCATCAACCGGCTAGAAAGTACAAGACTGCAACTTGCAACAAGAAAGAAAAAAGGAAAGCGGAAATAAAAGATACAATGTGCTCAGTAGAACATCTCGAAGACAAAGAGAACAACACCCTTTCCATCGAACGCCGTAAGGCCAAAACTAGCTAACCTACTAAGGCGACGGGAGAGGGGCACCACCATGCATGTTTTGTGTCATTGAGTGACACCAAAGGACCAAACAGGGGCAGCACATGATCAGACTCCACCGCCGCAAAGGGTCCCTACCCTTTCACCCAGGCTCGACGGGTGCCGCACCGGTGGCCGACGAAGTGGTTCACCCTAGAACCCAAATCAAAGTGCCCAAGCGGCCAAATGAGAGGCACCAGACACATACCCACATGAAACGGAGAACCGACCACCCAAACACCATTGTTGGCAGCAGCAAGGCAGAGCACCGGACGAGAGTTGTCGGACGAAGGCGTTTAAACATCAGAGAAGGCCAAAAGGATGCAACACCATGCCCTGGTCAAGGATCGGAATCGCCAACACCAAAGACCTACCGCTGGCACTGAGGAAGGGACCCCAATCCCCTTGCACCAGAGGTTGAAGCACTCCACACCTGGACCAGAGCAGGATGTCCATGATGAGATCAGGCCACCAAACCGCCGTCAAACCACACCCAACTCCACCACCACTTGAGCCATCCCCGGACGACACCTTCAGGAAGGAACACGCCAACAAAATGCCGTTGTCGCCAGGAAAAGGGGACCTGAGGCTTTCACCTGAGCTCATGGGTGGGGTGGACGGAAGAGGAATCCCACCAAAGCCTCCAACAAGGGAAACGATGCCCAAAGGCGACGTCTTCGGTGTGGCCGCCGCGCCGGCCAGGGGTTTCCCCCGGATCCGCACCCACCCACCAGATCCGCGCAGCCGATGCCCAAGAACTGCCGACCAGAGCCGCCAGGGACCAAGATCGACGCAAATCGGAGTAGATCAAAGTTCCTGGCGCCTCTTCTCCATGGCACACCGACCAGCGAGGGGTCGCCGCAGCAGCCGATGTCCACCGCCTCCGTGCCGCCTGCACGGCCAGGGAGACAGCCCACTCAGACCCGCCCGCTGCTGCCAGACAAAGCCGCGCACAGACGCCGGGGCCGCCCCGGAAGCCGAGGCCCTCCACATGGGGTGGAGCTGCCGAGATCCCTGCCGCAACCTTCATCAGAGCCGCGCGGGCGCGCTGATGGGCTCCTCTGGCGGCAACGGAGGGGTGGGGAAGGGAGGGGGCTAAACACGGCGGCTAGGGTTGGCCCCCAAGTCGCCTCAGAGGAGATGACACGGGGGGGGGGACATATATTCCATTAGACAAACTTATTACAAAGAGTACACATGTGGTCATTAGAGAAGACATAGATAGATGTCTTGCAATATTGCAACAAAGACTTCACAAGAAGTAAAACACGAATTTCACTTTGGCAGAATCTTGTGCCACGCCCAAATATTGCCCACCATCGTCCTCCTCCGCCGCTGAGGCAACATCGAAGAAAGAGGCGAACCGCCTTCATACCAAGATCTAGAGGAGCACCTTTGCAAACAACGATGCTTTTCGAGCCGATGAACCGGACCGCAGCAAGTGACGAGACCGAGACTTTGTGGCACGTCGGCCTGGGTTCTTCCCCGTGTCCGCTAGATCCCAGCGTCATCTACTTCATTCGACTAGGTCGAAGAAGAGGAACGCCGCTGCATTCTGCCATCCACGTACCCCACTGCAAGACACCAAACACAACTGCAATAGCCGGCACCAACGCCACCCGAGAGAGTGTGAAGCACCGACCATCAGACACAAATCTTACCGGATCTGAAAACCGGCAAGAAGACCGAACCACCTGCCCCCCACCGCCGCCCATTAGAGCGCCGTCCACACCATTGATGCAGCACCTCTGAAAACAAACCATGCCTATCATATATCCCTACCGGACATAAACAACAAGGGTCCCCGCCCGCTCCTGCCGCTGGAGCGATATACGGAGACGAACGAGGACCCATTATCGCCAGCGATGTAGAGGAAAGCAGGAGAGTCGCCTCCTGTATAGGCCCAAGCAGCAGTCCCAGCCCTTCTGGAAACCCTCGGTTCAGACCTTTTTGTCCGCATTGGCCTATGTCCCAACGCCCCGGGCCAGGGTGCCTCCCAACCAGTGGCGGGGCTTCATGGGGGCCAACCTGGGCGGTGCCCCCTAGCTCAAAGGAAAATTTGCATATATACCTATGTATTTGACCAATTATTCCACTAAAAATCAGCATATTGTGATTTTGTTTGCCCCTCCTAGCCAATGCCCCCTCATGATCTTAGCCCAAGCTCCGCCACTGCTCCCAACTGTTCGCATCTGGAACCGCTCCAGAGCGGCGATACAGGAGGTGACTCTCCCGCTGTCTTGATGTGGACATCGCTACCTCAGATACGATCAAAAGTATTACACAATCATTCATATTTTACAGGTTAATTCTAGTAGTAATCATGCACAACTTCGAGAGGAACAACGTTTGGACTTTGGTAGAGAAGCCCAATGATGACCAAAACGTCATTGGAACCAAATGGGTGTTTCGGAACAAGCAAGATGAAGATGGTCAAGTCATCCGCAACAAGGCTCGTCTCGTAGCTCAAGGTTACACACAAGTCGAAGGTATGGACTATGGTGAGACCTATGCCCCCGTTGCTAGACTTGAGTCCATTCGAATTCTTCTTGCTTATGCCAATCACCATGACATTACTCTCTATCAAATGGACATTAAAAGTGCTTTCTTAAATGGCGAAACTGAGGAGGAAGTATATGTGAAACAGCCTCCCGGATTTGTGAATCCTAAGAAACCTAATCATGTTTACAAGTTGCACAAAGCTCTTTATGGTCTTAAACAAGCTCCTAGAGCTTGGTACAAATGCTTGACTAGCTTTCTTCTTGAAAAAGGATTTGAGATTGGTAAAATCGACTCAACGCTATTCACAAAAAGGGTTGACGGTGAACTATTTGTGTGTCAAATATATGTTGATGATATTATCTTTGGTTCAACTAACCCTCATTTTAGTGAGAAGTTTGGAAAGCTTATGTCGGAGAAGTATGAGATGTCCATGATGAGTGAACTCAAGTTTTTCCTTGGGTTGCAAATCAAGCAATCTAAGGAGGGTACTTTTGTCTCACAAACAAAGTACACTAAGGATCTCTTCAAGAAGTTCAACATGCAAGAGAGCAAAGGTATGAAAACCCCCATGCCTACTAGTGGACATAATGACTTAACTAAAGATGGAGAACCTGTTGATCAAAAGGTTTATCGATCCATGATTGGTTCTCTACTATATCTCTGTGCTTCTCGTCCTGACATAATGTTGAGTGTATGCATGTGTGCTCGATATCAAGCAGCCCCTAAAGAATGTCATCTTAAAGCTGTTAAAAGAATTGTGAGATATCTGATACATACACCTAACTTTGGCATTTGGTATCCTAAGAGGGCCTCTTTCGATCTTGTTGGCTATTCCGACTCGGTCTATGCCGGAGACAAGATTGATAGAAAGTCAACTTCGGGTACGTGTCAATTCCTCGGTCGGTCTCTTGTATCTTGGTCATCCAAGAAACAAAATTCGGTATCTTTATCTCTCGCCAAGCAGAATATATTGCTGCTGGTTCGTGTTGTGCTTTCGGTTGCTATGGATGACACAAACGCTTAAGGATTATGGGATACATGCAAGACATGTTCCTTTGCTTTGTGACAATGAGAGTGCGATTAAGATTGGACACAATCCGTGCAACACTCTCGCATCTAAACACATTGAAGTTCGTCATCATTTTATTTGTGATCACATTGCTAAGGGAGACATTGATCTTAAACATGTTCGATCGACAAACAGCTTGCAGATATCTTCACAAAACCACTTGATGAGAAAGTGTTTTTCGCTTAAGGAGTGAGTTGAACATCATTGATGCTTCAAACTTGGAGTGAAAACTCCATTGATGCATGCAAGGCATGAGCCTAATTGACTAATCCTTGATATTTCTCTTATGATGATGATCATATGTCTTGGACACATTTGCCCCTTGTATTGCATCTAACTCCTTGCGGTACTTGGATGGTCTACATTCCACAAGATTACCACACACTCAAATCATGAGTAATCTTGTCATTGACCAAGTATCTAGCTCTTTGGGATGTTGAGTTCAAGGAACAAATTCCACATATCCTTTTTGACATCATATACTTCTAGTACTTCACTCATGTCATCTTGAATACTCTTGAGTATTTCCTTGCTTGCCTAACCCATGTAGGAAGATGAACTATACAATTGGAAATGGTGCTCCAACTTCACATTCTATGAGCATCTACATCAAGTTCACCTACATGAGCACAAGCAACAACAAGCCCAAGGTATGTTTTTCACATCTTGAAGGAGCTTTGCTCAAAGACATGAGTACAAGCAGCTTCAAAAGATGTGATCATATCAAATACTTAATCGAAAAATGGCAACCCCATTTTGAGCTTAAACGATGAGTATGACCTATGATCAAATGTTCTCATTTGACTCCTAAGTCAATATACTCAAACATAGGTGACCTAGTCGCCGACCCCTGTCTAGATGAAGTACATATGTTTTGGAGTTTGCTATTGTCTCTTTTGATACCCTCGTTGAGTTTTCCTTTTTTATTAAAAAAAAACTTCATCTAGCAATCTTTTTACTTCTATTTTCTTTCTGTTTTTGTAAATATCTTTTTTGGCTCTGATCAATTCCCTGAAAAACTTTTACAAATTCATTGCAAATCTTTTGAAACATTCCTTGCAATGTGAGCTGAGTTATTTCTACATTTCCTTGAATTAAATTCAAGGCCACCGATTTGATCACTTGATTCGACCGAAAAAGGATCTGCCCTAAGTCTCGACTTTCGGACTCACCGATCCATCTCAATTCGTGCCACCGATTTACATTCAACAGATATCATCTTCTGCAGCTCAACTAAATGGTTTATTCTTAATTTGCTCGGTTGTGATTCTTAAGGATCCCACTTCTTTCCTTCCATCTTTCCTGTACTTCCTAGTTTATCGTCCTTTTCGCACTTGATGTCAAAGGGGGAGAAGATTTAGGGGGAGCTAAGGGGAGATTGGAGGAAAAACAAAATTACCTTAAGGAGGAAAGGATCACATCAAAGCTTTGCCATGTCCCATATTGGATATTACATTTGGCATTATTCTTTTGATTGTTGCTTCTCTTACTCTCACAATTGGTGTCTTCTGAAAAGCACACTTGGTATCTTATGAAAAGCAAAATCTCTCAGAGCTCATTGAAAATCTTTTAGTCTTGGGAGACATGTTAGCTGATTCAAGCTAGTGCTCAACATGAGACACTCTTTATACATGTCATCCCTGGCTTGGTACTCTTGATGTTCTTGCTGTTGGTTGAAGGAATACTCTTGTGTTATCTAACCTTGTTTTCTCAAGCTTATTTCTTCAGGTACAACGTCAAGGAACTTCAAGGTAAGTATATGCATCTTGCAGAATGTGCATGATGGTGACTTGCTTGTGAATACTTGTTTGCAGGAAATCACCATGCACATATGCATGCATATAGCCAAGCGGCATGTAGCACATCTTGCTTTTCTCTCTTGTGTGCTTGTGGTAGTCCAAAACCAAAATCTAAGATCTTGCACACTTGTAGGGGGAGCCTGTGTACTACTTGCTTGTCAAAGCTTTAATGATTATCCTGTCTTTCTTTTAGTAAGCTTTGATATCTTATTTTGTGTGTTGCCATCAATTACCAAAAAGGGGGAGATTGAAAGCACATTTGCTCCCTAGGTGGTTTTGGTAATTAATGACAACATACTTTGTGGTTGGACTAATGCTTTTAACAAGTATGTTTCAGGAAAGTCAATCACTCTGGTATGGCAAAAGGACTTGAAAGGTGGACCCCTAGGATGTTAAGGAAAACATTGGCAAAAGCTCAAGACTCCATTTTTGGTTTAGTGATCCAAGATCACATTGAGTCCATAGGAAAGCCAATACTATTAAAAGGGGATGAGGTTATGATGATGATCTGGTTGCTCAAAGTGCTTAATGATTTATCTCTCAAACTATCAGCAATCTTTCATTCCAACATAAACCCATAAGTAATCTCGGTCCCACCGATTCCATAAACTCAGTCACACCGAGATGAACCACCTCAGCCATACACCCAAACCCAAAGAATCTCGGATTTTCCGATTCCAAACTCGGTCATTCGAAATTGGTGTTGCCAAGCTTCAGAATACTTCAGACTCAAATCGGTGTCACCGAGATGAGAAAGTCGGTCCCACCGAGATTGGCAAACCCTAGACTTTGGAAGAATCGGACTAACCGAGATTGTATTTTCGGTCCCACCGAAAATCCCAACGTTCACAAGATTTGAACTTTCGGTCTCACCGAGTTGTCAACTTCGGTCTGACCGAGATTGGTCAAATGTGTGTAACGGTTGGATTTTGTGTGGAGGCTATAAATACCCCTCCACCTCCTCTTCATTCGTGGAGAGAGCCATCAGAAAGAACTACCACTCCTACCTTACATTTCTGAGAAGAAAACTACCTACCCTTGTGTTGAGATCAAGTTGCTCCACTCCAACCATATGAAACTTGATTTCTAGCCTTCCCAAGTTGCTTTCCACTCAATCCCTTCCTCCACCACAGCCAAATCAGTGAGGAGAGTTGAGTGTTGGGAGATTATCATTTGAAGCACAAGAGCAAGGAGTTCATCATCACCAACACCATCTATTACCTTTTGGAGGGTGGTGCCTCCTAGATTGGTTAGGTGTCGCTTGGGAGCCTCCGTCAAGATGTGGAGTTGAACCAAGAAGTTTGTAAGGGCAAGGAGATCGCCTACTTCGTGAAGATCTACCCCGAGTAAGGCTAGTCCTCCGTGGACGTGGCCATGATGGCATAGACAAGGTTGCTTCTTCGTGGACCCTTCGTGGGTGGAGCCCTCCGTGGACTCTCGCAGCTGCTACCCTCCATGGGTTGAAGTCTCCATCAACGTGGATTGACGATAGCACCACCTATCGGAACCACGAGAAAAATCTCCGTGTCTACAAATTGCGTTTGCTCTTCTCCATCTCTCCTTTTCTATATGTGCAATTTACTTTCCGCTGCTCATACTCTAGAATTGCATGTGTAGCTTGTTGCTCGACTTGAATGCTTGATGCTTGCCTTGATCTTCATTGTGAACTTGCTAAAAACTTGTTCAAATCAAAAGGCATATTTTTTATCTTGTCGAGTAGTCTAATCACCCCCCCCTCTAGACACTCTTGCCTTCAACGATCCTACAATTGGTATCAGAGCTTTGGTCTCCATTGCTTTGGTTTGCACACCATTGGAGGAAGATGGACGTGTCTACGTTTGGGAGTGTTAGTCATAGAGTGCCTATTCTTGATGGAGTGTCCTATAACTCGTGGAGGATTGAAATGCTTGCTATCTTTAAGATGTACAACTTGCGCAAATATGTTGAAACCCCATATGTACCACCACTTGACCCTTTGCACCCTACTATAGATGAAGAGCTTGATTTGATTCGCAACCTTAGAACTGTCAATCTTATCATTAGAGGTTTGCCTGATAACTTGCTTGAGCTTGTCACAAACTTTGAGTGCGCCTATGCTATGTGGAAGTTCTTGGAAGAACTTTATCCGGACTTCTCTTTGAGAGGTCTTGATGAAATTCTATACAAGACTGTTGAATTTGATATGATGCGCCCCAAAGATCCCAACTTTGATAAATGCTTCTTTGAGCTTCGTGATCTTATGAAAAGGAAGGGTGATCCCGGTTTTATCAATGTTCGAATTAGAAATGCTCTTGTATTGCATTCCGATGATTATCGTCACTCTGACAAAACTGATGCAAGTCATTGTCAAATTGACCTAGGAATTGATGATGAATTGTCTATGGGTCAATATGATGATGAGCATGAGCAGGATGACGATTACTCCGATTCGGACACCGAGCTAGACAAGATCATGAAGAGTCTCAATCTTATGGCAAATCTGAGAGACTACATATCCGGTGGAAAAGAGTGGATTCTTGATAGTGGATGCACCGATCACATGACCGGAGATGAAGACATGTTTCGAGAGCTTGCAAAGAACGATGGTCCACGCAAGTATGTGACTTTTGGAGACAACTCCAAGGGTAAGGTACTTGGCCTTGGTAAGGTGGCCATATCTCATGATAGCTCCATTAAAAATGTCATGCTTGTCGAATCACTTGGATATAATTTGCTTTCCGTGTCTAGATTAGCTGACTTTGGATTCAATGTGCTATTCACCGAAGTAGATTGCCAAGTTTTTCGTCGTGACAATCATAACATGGTATTCACCGGCATTCGTAGAGGTGACCTATATGTCGTTGATTTCACTAAGAAAGCCCAACCTAGAACCTGTTTCATTGCTAAATCTGCTAAAGGTTGGTTATGGCATAGAAGGCTTGGACATGTTGGTATGCGTAATCTAGATAAGCTAATCAAAGGTGATCACATTCTTGGTGTTAAAGATGTTTTCTTTGACAAAGATAGACTCTATAGTGCATGTCAAGCAGGAAAACAAGTAGGTGGAAGTCATCCCGTGAAGAACATCATGACCACAAGGAGACCGCTTGAGCTTCTTCATATGGATCTCTTCGGTCCCAATGCTTACAAAAGCCTTGGTGGTAACTCCTTTGGTCTAGTTATTGTTGATGATTATTCCAGATTTACGTGGGTATTTTTCCTCGATGACAAATCGCAGGTTCAGAAAATCTTCAAAACCTTTGCAAGAAAAGCCCAAAATCAATTCGAGGTGAAGATCAAGAAAGTTCAAAGTGACAACGGAACGGAGTTCAAGAACGCCCATGTGGACTCTTTTCTTGACGAAGAAGGGATTCTACATGAGTTCTCGGCTACGTACACACCTCAACAAAATGGAGTTGTTGAGAGGAAGAATCGAACGCTCATTGAGATGGCGAGAACGATGCTAGATGAATACAAGACACCGAAACACTTCTGGGGTGAAGCCGTCAAGACAGCTTGTCATGCTATCAACAGACTTTATCTTCACAAGCTCCTCGGCAAGACTTCATACGAGCTCCTTACCGGTAACAAACCCCAAGTGGGATATTTTCGTGTCTTTGGTTCAAAATGCTATATCCTTGATAAGCATCGTCGGTCTAAATTTGCTCCTAAAACTCATGAAGGTTTTTTCCTCGGTTATGGATCAAACTCTCACACCTACCGTGTCTACAATAATTTCACCCGAAAGGTTGAAGAGACGGTAGACGTGAAGTTTGATGAATCTAATGGCTCGCAAGTAGAGCAAATGCCTATTGATGTAGGAGACAAGGAACCATCGAAGCCATTCAGATTTATCCATTGGAAAGATTCGTCCCATGGAAGTGAAGGAGAGTACCTCATCTACATATGTGGAGCCCCCTACCTCACGGAGAGATGAACCTCAAGGCAACATGGAGGCCTCCACAAGTGGAACTCACCAAGATGAGGAAGTGCGACAAGAAGATCCACCACAACCTCCTTCTCCACCACCTCAAGACAACACCAACAGCAATGATGAAGAAGAAGATGAGGATGATGAGGAAGCTCAGCCACGACCACGACAAAAGCTATCCCGAGTTCGAGCAAGAGTCAAGAAGGACCATCCCGTGGAACAAATGATGAATGACATCGACTCCGGGAGAATCACTCGCTCTAAAACTCGTTTAGCTAACTTTTGTGAGCACTACTCATTTATCTCTAGTCTTGAACCTATGAAGGTAGAAGAAGCGCTTGAAGACCCGGATTGGGTGAACGCTATGCACGAAGAGCTGCACAACTTCGAGAGGAACAACGTTTGGACTTTGGTAGAGAAGCCCAATGATGACCAAAACGTCATTGGAACCAAATGGGTGTTTCGGAACAAGCAAGATGAAGATGGTCAAGTCATCCGCAACAAGGCTCGTCTCGTAGCTCAAGGTTACACACAAGTCGAAGGTATGGACTATGGTGAGACCTATGCCCCCGTTGCTAGACTTGAGTCCATTCGAATTCTTCTTGCTTATGCCAATCACCATGACATTACTCTCTATCAAATGGACATTAAAAGTGCTTTCTTAAATGGCGAAATTGAGGAGGAAGTATATGTGAAACAGCCTCCCGGATTTGTGAATCCTAAGAAACCTAATCATGTTTACAAGTTGCACAAAGCTCTTTATGGTCTTAAACAAGCTCCTAGAGCTTGGTACAAATGCTTGACTAGCTTTCTTCTTGAAAAAGGATTTGAGATTGGTAAAATCGACTCAACGCTATTCACAAAAAGGGTTGACGGTGAACTATTTGTGTGTCAAATATATGTTGATGATATTATCTTTGGTTCAACTAACCCTCATTTTAGTGAGAAGTTTGGAAAGCTTATGTCGGAGAAGTATGAGATGTCCATGATGAGTGAACTCAAGTTTTTCCTTGGGTTGCAAATCAAGCAATCTAAGGAGGGTACTTTTGTCTCACAAACAAAGTACACTAAGGATCTCTTCAAGAAGTTCAACATGCAAGAGAGCAAAGGTATGAAAACCCCCATGCCTACTAGTGGACATAATGACTTAACTAAAGATGGAGAACCTGTTGATCAAAAGGTTTATCGATCCATGATTGGTTCTCTACTATATCTCTGTGCTTCTCGTCCTGACATAATGTTGAGTGTATGCATGTGTGCTCGATATCAAGCAACCCCTAAAGAATGTCATCTTAAAGTTGTTAAAAGAATTGTGAGATATCTGATACATACACCTAACTTTGGCATTTGGTATCCTAAGAGGGCCTCTTTCGATCTTGTTGGCTATTCCGACTCGAACTATGCCGGAGACAAGATTGATAGAAAGTCAACTTCGGGTACGTGTCAATTCCTCGGTCGGTCTCTTGTATCTTGGTCATCCAAGAAACAAAATTCGGTATCTTTATCTACTGCCGAAGCAGAATATATTGCTGCTGGTTCGTGTTGTGCTCAGTTGCTATGGATGACACAAACGCTTAAGGATTATGGGATACATGCAAGACATGTTCCTTTGCTTTGTGACAATGAGAGTGCGATTAAGATTGGACACAATCCCGTGCAACACTCTCGCACGAAACACATTGAAGTTCGTCATCATTTTATTTGTGATCACATTGCTAAGGGAGACATTGATCTTAAACATGTTCGTACTGACAAACAGCTTGCAGATATCTTCACAAAACCACTTGATGAGAAAGTGTTTTTTCGCTTAAGGAGTGAGTTGAACATCATTGATGCTTCAAACTTGGAGTGAAAACTCCATTGATGCATGCAAGGCATGAGCCTAATTGACTAATCCTTGATATTTCTCTTATGATGATGATCATATGTCTTGGACACATTTGCCCCCTTGTATTGCATCTAACTCCTTGCAGGTACTTGGATGGTCTACATTCCACAAGATTACCACACACTCAAATCATGAGTAATCTTGTCATTGACCAAGTATCTAGCTCTTTGGGATGTTGAGTTCAAGGAACAAATTCCACATATCCTTTTTGACATCATATACTTCTAGTACTTCACTCATGTCATCTTGAATACTCTTGAGTATTTCCTTGCTTGCCTAACCCATGTAGGAAGATGAACTATACAATTGGAAATGGTGCTCCAACTTCACATTCTATGAGCATCTACATCAAGTTCATCTACATGAGCACAAGCAACAACAAGCCCAAGGTATGTTTTTCACATCTTGAAGGAGCTTTGCTCAAAGACATGAGTACAAGCAGCTTCAAAAGATGTGATCATATCAAATACTTAATCGAAAAATGGCAACCCCATTTTGAGCTTAAACGATGAGTATGACCTATGATCAAATGTTCTCATTTGACTCCTAAGTCAATATACTCAAACATAGGTGACCTAGTCACCGACCCTCGCCTAGATGAAGTACATATGTTTTGGAGTTTGCTATTGTCTCTTTTGATACCCTCGTTGAGTTTTCCTTTTTTATTAAAAAAAAACTTCATCTAGCAATCTTTTTACTTCTATTTTCTTTCTGTTTTTGTAAATATCTTTTTTGGCTCTGATCAATTCCCTGAAAAACTTTTACAAATTCATTGCAAATCTTTTGAAACATTCCTTGCAATGTGAGCTGAGTTATTTCTACATTTCCTTGGAATTAAATTCAAGGCCACCGATTTGATCACTTGATCTCGACCAAAAGGATCTGCCCTAAGTCTCGACTTTCGGACTCACCGATCCATCTCAATTCGGTGCCACCGATTTACATTCAACAGATATCATCTTCTGCAGCTCAACTAAATGGTTTATTCTTAATTTGCTCGCCAGTGATTCTTAAGGATCCCACTTCTTTCCTTCCATCTTTCCTGTACTTCCTAGTTTACTGTCCTTTTCGGCACTTGATGTCAAAGGGGGAGAAGATTTAGGGGGAGCTAAGGGGAGATTGGAGGAAAAACAATCTTACCTTAAGGGGGAAAGGATCACATCAAAGCTTTGCCATGTCCCATATTGGATATTACATTTGGCATTATTCTTTTGATTGTTGCTTCTCTTACTCTCACAATTGGTGTCTTCTGAAAAGCACACTTGGTATCTTATGAAAAGCAAAATCTCTCAGAGCTCATTGAAAATCTTTTAGTCTTGGGAGACATGTTAGCTGATTCAAGCTAGTGCTCAACATGAGACACTCTTTATACATGTCATCCTGGCTTGGTACTCTTGATGTTCTTGCTTGTTGGTTGAAGGAATACTCTTGTGTTATCTAACCTTGTTTTCTCAAGCTTATTTCTTCAGGTACAACGTCAAGGAACTTCAAGGTAAGTATATGCATCTTGCAGAATGTGCATGATGGTGACTTGCTTGTGAATACTTGTTTGCAGGAAATCACCATGCACATATGCATCATCACTCACTTATCCTCATCTGCTCTGATGCATATAGCCAAGCTGCATGTAGCACATCTTGCTTTTCTCTCTTGTGTGCTTGTGGTAGTCCAAAACCAAAATCTAAGATCTTGCACACTTGTAGGGGGAGCCTGTGTACTACTTGCTTGTCAAAGCTTTAATGATTATCCTGTCTTTCTTTTAGTAAGCTTTGATATCTTATTTTGTGTGTTGCCATCAATTACCAAAAAGGGGGAGATTGAAAGCACATTTGCTCCCTAGGTGGTTTTGGTAATTAATGACAACATACTTTGTGGTTGGACTAATGCTTTTAACAAGTATGTTTCAGAAAGTCAATCACTCTGTATGGCAAAAGGACTTGAAAGGTGGACCCCTAGGATGTTAAGGAAAACATTGGCAAAAGCTCAAGACTCCATTTTTGGTTTAGTGATCCAAGATCACATTGAGTCCATAGGAAAGCCAATACTATTAAAAGGGGATGAGGTTATGATGATGATCTGGTTGCTCAAAGTGCTTAATGATTTATCTCTCAAACTATCGCAATCTTTCATTCCAACATAAACCCATAAGTAATCTCGGTCCCACCGATTCCATAAACTCAGTCCACACCGAGATGAACCACCTCACCCATACACCCAAACCCAAAGAATCTCGGATTTTCCGATTCCAAACTCGGTCATTCGAAATTGGTGTTGCCAAGCTTCAGAACCTACAGACTCAAATCGGTGTCACCGAGATGAGAAAGTCGGTCCCACCGAGATTGGCAAACCCTAGACTTTGGAAGAATCGGACTAACAGAGATTGTATTTTCGGTCCCACGAAAATCCCAACGCTCACAAGATTTGAACTTTCGGTCTCACCGAGTTGTCAACTTCGGTCCGACCGAGATTGGTCAAATGTGTGTAGCAGTTGGATTTTGTGTGGAGGCTATAAATACCCTCCACCTCCTCTTCATTCGTGGAGAGAGCCATCGAAAGAACTACCACTCCTACCTTACATTTCGAGAAGAAAACTACCTACCCTTGTGTTGAGATCAAGTTGCTCCACTCCAACCATATGAAACTTGATTTCTAGCCTTCCCAAGTTGCTTTCCACTCAATCCCTTCCTCCACCACAGCCAAATCAGTGAGGAGAGTTGAGTGTTGGGGAGATTATCATTTGAAGCACAAGAGCAAGGAGTTCATCATCACCAACACCATCTATTACCTTTTGGAGGGTGGTGCCTCCTAGATTGGTTAGGTGTCGCTTGGGAGCCTCCGTCAAGATGTGGAGTTGAACCAAGAAGTTTGTAAGGGCAAGGAGATTGCCTACTTCGTGAAGATCTACCCCGAGTAAGGCTAGTCCTCCGTGGACGTAGGCCATGATGGCATAGACAAGGTTGCTTCTTCGTGGACCCTTCGTGGGTGGAGCCCTCCGTGGACTCTCGCAGCCGTTACCCTCCGTGGGTTGAAGTCTCCATCAACGTGGATTGACAATAGCACCACCTATCGGAACCACGAGAAAAATCTCCGTGTCTACAAATTGCGTTTGCTCTTCTCCATCTCTCCTTTTCTATATGTGCAATTTACTTTCCGCTGCTCATACTCTAGAATTGCATGTGTAGCTTGTTGCTCGACTTGAATGCTTGATGCTTGCCTTGATCTTCATTGTGAACTTGCTAAAAACTTGTTCAAATCAAAAGGCATATTTTTTATCTTGTCGAGTAGTCTAATCACCCCCCCCTCTAGACACTCTTGCCTTCAACGATCCTACACACGTCATCAAGTCAACCGATGCATTCTTGAAGTGCCCGGTCTTGGTACGGCACGGCGACCGTGGCACAGGGAACCGACTCAGGCGCACATTGTTCTTTAATAAATAGCTAGCTTAGGTTAGGGTTAAGACTTGGTTTCATTGTATTGTCTAGCCATCGCTACAATTCGCATCTACGAGATGTGTAGGACTACCGCCTTGTCAGATCCATAGTGGAACCCTAACTTTTTCATCTAGTTCGTGTGATCAGTTTATTAACCGCAATTTCAGTTGTAATTCACCTTTGTTCTTGCGGTTATTTGGTTGCTTGTAGGAACTCGAACCTCATTGTTCAGGTTGATCATGCCTACGGCAAGGTCAATAACCATCGGAGATTGGTTTAGTGATTATCGAGGCATATCGTCAGGTACGGTATAGTCGGATCGTCAAGGTCAAAATCCACCAAGTCGATAGTTATCCCCACTCTCATCGAAAGATCGGGTCTCCATCACATCAAGTGGCATCAGAGCTAAAATAAAAACAAGATTCGATCTTCTTTTATTCGTATCGCTAGGCCAATCTGTTTTCTGGACGTATTTATTTCATTCATGCCTTTATCCTTGGACACTCCGCCACAAAGATTGACACATATCCATCCGAGAGTCTTGCAGGTTTTCAGTACGCATAGCTGAGACAGCGTATCACGCTTAGCAAGATCCCACACATCAGCCACCGGTGTTTGTCCCTCCGCGCTGCTCATTACACGCAGGCGCGAGACACCAGACATCCAGCGTTTTGTGTCTGCCTCCACGCAAACAACACTCTCCGCCAGTAGCCAACCATTCCAGTGCATTTGTACTACTAGTCGTAGCTAATCTCAACACCAAATCACTTGTAGCTAGCTTTTGTAGCACCTTGTCCAGTAGCTTTGCATTGTTTATTTTTCCTATGACTTGAATTGTGTCTGTGACTTGTGCTAGCAACAGGCCTAAAAGAAAGAAAAAAGATGAGCAAAAAAAAGAAAAAGAGAAAAAAGTTAAACGAAAAAGTTGCAAAAATCAGGCCGGCTAGCATCTATTTTGGGCTGATATATTCTTTTCTGGACTTCCTTTTGCTGCTACAGTGTTGATCACCGTGTCATTTATCATCTGTTTTTGAGCTTTGTTATAGACGACATTTATACCTCACTTATATCTAGCTACTTAGAGCTATCATATTTTTTTTCACCGGTTTCCACTCACTTGATTCAGTATTTGGGCTTAGATTGTTTTATCTCTTACTAGTCGACTGCCAGCACTAGTTAGGAGTTTGAGCAATTATTCAACTTGCATTTCTTTTTGCAAAATTGTGCCACTGATATTGTGAGTTGAGGAAACCTTAACCAAGCTCCACTTCCTATACTGTACCTTGTTCGGTTACTTGGCAATCGCTATATCCAACTTCGATAACTTTTGATTGCTCCAAAGGTCAACAACCACTGCAGAGTGGTAAGAACAGGTAAGAGCTTGGTCATTGCTAGAGTTGAACAGCATTTTTCACCACCTCTGAGTAGTATTATAGGAACATTATACTTGTCATTTTGTTTTTCTATGGTACTAACCATGGCAGATTCTAGAGTGACTAATAGTTGGGTTACGTCTATTAGGGGAGATGACTTGCCATATATTGATACATATCACTCTTTTCCACCACAGAAGGTACGACGACCGTCACAAGATGTGACAGCCTGGTTTTTGCCCTCTCTTCTTTGCCTGATTTTCAGTTGGTTTGAATTTGAAATTTGGAGCTTTTAATCTTTTCATATGGACTTAAACACTTGGGTACCCCTTGGCTTTCACCCAAGTGTCCCATTTCCCTCTCTAACCATCATTCCCTCTCTGGTTCACCTCAAAATATTATATGAAATATTTTTCTTAAATGAAAAATATTCATTTCCCTCTCTTAAACCCTAGCTAGCTCAATATGCTCCAAAGAAACCCCAATTTTTCTTGCCCACAAAAAATCTGAGAAAATTCACAATTATTCTTTGAACCCTAAGGCACCTTTCTGAGCAAAAATATTTCATCACTTTTTGGAATATTTTTGCTACAGAAAATATTTTCTGTTCTGGACAGAAATGGTGGTTTCTACAGCAACTACCATTTTACTTGCTCCATTGTGGCTGATTTTTCTTGTGCTTCATCACCTTAGTAGATGATTGCTAACCTCCAAAGCCCAGCTCCCCACTCCCAGTAGTTTGACCACAGTAAGCTCTCAAAGTTACTGTCCAGAAACTTACCAGGCATGTGAAATCTTTTCCACTGCACCTGAGACCAAACCCAAGTGTGGTAACCACTAAAACTACCACGAACAACAAGCCAGACATGAACTTTGGACATAGGTCGGCCTGTGGGCAGAGTTCACATGGTGACCGCGTTCGTCCAGGCATGCAGCCGACGCGCTCTGAGTGCCGCCCGAGCCTCTGTTTCGCACGTACTCGCTTCCACGCCTGCCTAAGCGTGCCAAACTTTGCCACATTCCTCGTACAAACCCCCTTAACTCCTCCATGGCGCTCGCTGACGCCGGAGCTCGCCGCAGCGAGCACGGGCGCGGTCCGGCCAACGTAACAGTGTGGTGTGCACTGTGCTCGTCATCACCCCAGTGCCCCTGTGCTCGTCCCCGTTCGCCCATAGTCGCCGCGTGAGCTGCGTCGCCTTCTCCCCCTCTCACTAATGCCGTTCGTCGCCGAGCGCCGTGTCCAGGTGTCCACCGGCGGAGCCCGATCCCCCCTCGACACTAGGCTATAAATAGATCCCTCCCCAGCCTCCTGGACCACCATCCACCACTCCCACACACTCCACGATCTTGTAGAAGTTGTAGTTCGGCCGGGCAGGTCGCGGTCCGCCATCCCCGAGCTCGAGCTCGCCGGCGATACCCTCGGGTCGTCTCCGTAGGTCCAGCCCCTCCCAGGCCTGGGCAACCCTTCTAGGGCCTCCGCCACTCTCCGGTGGTGATGTTCCGCCTGGTTGGAGCCCCTGGAGTCGCCTCTGTTCGCCATCGTCTTCGTCTCCGGCGACCTCCGCTCTCTGCCTCCGCTAGAGAGGTTGATTCCGACGCTGTCCGACCACCCCTAACTACTCTACGGGTACGGGCAGGTGCGCCTCCGTCTCCTATCTCGATCCCTCCCTCTCATTTTGGCCAAGAAGCCCTCGTCGCCGGCGTGTGCCGGCGAAGCCGCGCCGTCCTCTGTTTCCTTCTCCCTCTCCCCCTCACCTGACTAGCAGGTCCCGCTAGTCAGCCACTCAGTACGTGCGTGAAGCGGTACGAGTGGTGGCGCCCCGAGGCTTTACGCCTTTGATGTCACCCCCAGTCTGATTTTATGTAAATTCATATTTCAATTTATCCAGAGAGCTTGAAACATCCAAAACTCTTTAACCAGAAGTCCAAATGAATTGATTCTTTTTGCATTGTGTTCTTTGTAAAGAAATCTAGAAGCTCACCAAAGACGGGATTTTTCCCTGCTGTCTAGATTTTTTGGTGAATTTTAGAAGGGTTCTTGATGTTTTCTTTTTATGTTTTTAAATATTTTCAGAGGGTGAGGCTTGTCTTGAGGATCACCAGGAGGCTTGTGAACCTCATCTGCACTAAGGCAAGCCACAACGACATTTTCATGGTGCCCTTACAATATTTGTGATTTTCCTACTTGAATGAATGATTTAATCCATGCATTTAAATCACTGTTATGTTATTTATATTCTGTTGGATGCTTGTTTAAGTTAATATGCTCGATTTACAGAAAGTTTAAAGCTAACTAAGTTCGGATGCAGAACCACCCAGGTTTCTACTACTATCCTTCTCTGCACGACAATGGTCGTGTCCGTTTCCCTATCATTGATCCGGAGTCTAATAGTGTTGCTAGCCATCTTTCTCATTATATCACCGCTAGCTATCTTATGATCCACGAGATGGCTCGAGAACTGACTCGTGCCCGTACTGCTTTAGCCTCTACTAGATCTATCACTACTCCAGCATCTATGGGATTTACTCCTTATATTCCAGCCAGTTCTAGTTCCCTTGTTTCACCGGTTACTGCCCCGAGTAGCTTGGGCACCTCGACCGTGAATCCTCTCAGTGCTCCTGCTGAGTGGGTTTCACTTCTCACTACTCCTGTAGCCCCGATGCTTCACCCTACACCTGCCGCTGAGGAAGAGCCCTCGAGGCAGCGTCGTCATGTCACCTTTAACCCAGAGGTCTCAGTTAACCTCGTCAGTTCAGGATCCGAGTCCGCTTCAGGAGAGGAGCCCGCAGCGCCAGCAGAGCAGTAGAGCTTCTGAGTATTCGCAGTCGTCGGGATGGTGTACGAGTGTAGTCGTACGAGTCATGAGGTTTCGTTTCATGTATGAGAGTAGTTAACTTGGCATGTTGTTTATCTTTCATGTATGAGTCTATGTATAATTATGTTGGAACTCTATTTTAATTCACCGTATTTTCTTCGTCATTTCGGTTTTTCTCGGGCTTTTGTTGCTGGCTTTCCCCAATTTATTTTGAATCTGTCTCATCTCGGTAGACAATCTTGGGAAAAATCACAATAGGATGCCGCGGGGAGGCAGCAGTAGCAATGTTCGCGAGGGTACTCCTGTTCGTCGTTCAGCATGACAGGCAGGACACTCCCCCGAGCCGTACGTTCCACCACCGCCTCCACCGCCAAATCCGCCCTCCACCGAGAAAATTTTGCGTATGTTTGAGGAAAGACGAAATAATGATCTGATTGAAATATTAAGAAGTGTGCAAGCTATGGTTGGACAGAATGGAAATCAGAACGGTCATCACTCCAAGCTGTCAGATTTTCAAAGGACCAAGCCTCCCAGTTTCAGTCAGGTTATTGACCCCTTGGGTGCAGACGATTGGTTGCGAACCATTGAGAGGAAACGTGAGATTGCTCGCACTGAAGAAGATGATAAAGTTCCATTTGCAACTCATTATCTTGAAGGCGCTACTGCCATATGGTGGGAAAATATAAAAGCCATGTGGCCTGCTGATGAAGAAATCACCTGGTCAAAATTCAAGGATTAGTTCCGGAAATATCATATCCCTACTGGAATTATGAAGACTAAGTAGCGTGAATTTCTCGCGCTCCTCCAAGGAAATCAGTCTGTGGGTGAATATTTGCAAAATTTCAATCATCTGTCACGTTACTCCCTATATGACATGGCCACTGAAGAAAGAAAGTTTGACAGATTTCTTGGTGGATTAAACCCGCAACTCCAGTGTACTCTCAGTATGTTTGATTTCCCAGATTTCCAAACTCTGGTGAACAAGGCTTTCATTGCTGAAAGGGAGCACAAGCTTGTATCAGATAATAGGCCTGCTAACAACGACCACAAGCGCAAGTTTGAGCCAAAGAAGGATGGGAAACCCGTGCAAAAGGCTCGCACCTGGCAGGAGACTCGGGTGGAATACAAGCCCGACAACAGAATGTTAACAAGACCACCACCCAAGTCAAGAATATCGTGACCAAACCAGTGCATGAGGAGCGCCAGCGCAACAATTATTGCTTCTGTTGTGGGCAAACCGGACATTATACCAGATAGTGTCCCAAGAACAGCAAGGCGAATGCTCTATTCAGGCCACAAGTCAACTTTATGGAGTCATGCCCGAACCAGCAAAACATCACTGGGCGCGTTCATCACCTCTCCACCGATGAAGCCCAAGAGAACCCCAAAGTCGTCATTGGTATGTTTTCTGTTAATAACATACCTGCAGTGATTTTATTTGACTCTGGGGCTTCCCACTCTTTCATTTCTTGGAGTTTTGTTGCCCAAAACAAATTTCCTTGTTCGCTTTTGGGAAAGAATATGCTAGTACAAACCCTTGGATCCTTAATCAGGAGCAATCTGGTCTGCTGTAATCTGGAAGTCAATATCAACAGAGTCTATTTTCCAACTTCTTTGATAATTATTGAGTCCGCTAAGTTGGATGTTATCTTGGGTATGAATTGGCTGACTCAATATCAAGTATGCATAAATTGCGCGACCCGAGAAGTCACTTTGACCAGTCAGAAGGGGCAGACTACCAAATTCTATGCTCGCAGAAGCATACCCAAGAAAGAAATGGTCTTCACCGCTGTGGCTGAATTGGAATTAGTTCCTGTGGTCAGTGAGTTTCCTGATGTATTTCCGGAAGAGCTGCCAGGCATGCCACCAGATCGAGAGCTTGAGTTTGCAATAGATCTTGTGCCCAGAACTGCACTGTTATACAAGAAGTATTACCGGATGCCCTCATCAGAATTAGTGGAGCTAAAGAAACAGCTTGATGAAATGCTCCAGAAAGGATATATCCATCCCAGCTCTTCACCATGGGCATCACTTGCTATGTTCGTGGACAAAAAGGATGGCAGCCTGCGCATGTGTGTGGATTACCATCAGCTGAATGATGTCACAATCAAATACAAACATCCGTTACCAAGAATTGATGACTTGTTTGATCAGCTCAGTGGGGCCAAGGTATTCTCCAAGATTGATTTACGGACAGGATATCATCAGCTCAAGATTAAAAAGGAAGATATTCCTAAGACCACATTCACCACTCGATGCGGTCTTTATGAATATACAGTTATGTCCTTTGGTCTCACCAACGCCCCTACCTTCTTCATGCATATGATGAACAAAGTATTCATGGACTTCCTCGATAAGTTCGTGGTAGTCTTCATCGATGACATACTTATTTACTCAAGAAGTGAAGAAGATCACAAAGAACACCTCCGAGCAGTGTTACAACGACTCCGCGACCATCAGCTATACGCCAAATTCAGTAAATGCGAATTTTGGCTCAAGCAAGTTGGATTTCTTGGACATGTGCTATCCGCCGAAGGTATAGCCGTGGACCCGAGCAAAGTAAAGGATGTGCTCGATTGGTTGCCGCCTACAACCGTATCTTAGATCCGGAGTTTCTTGGATTAGCCGGATATTACTGTCGTTTCATTAAAGGATTTTCCAAGATTGCTAAACCCATGATGGAGCTATTCAAAAAGGATAAGAAGTTTGAATGGACTGAGGATTGTGAGAAAAGTTTCAATGAGCTAAAGATACGGCTGACGACTACACCTGTGTTGACTCTTCCTGATATCTACCGCAGTTTTGATGTCTACTGTGACGCCTCCAGACAAGGACTTGGATGCGTACTTATGCAAGACGGCAAGGTAGTAGCCTATGCATCACGAAAGCTATGACCCCACGAGGGAAATTATCCTACTCATGATCTGGAAGTGGTCGCGGTAGTTCATGCTCTAAAAATTTGGAGACACTATCTCATCGGGAAGAGGTGGCAAATTTTTACCGATCATAAAAGTCTCAAGTATATTTACTTAGCCAGATTTAAATCTCCGTCAATGAAGATGGCTTGAGTTAGTCAAGGATTATGACCTTGGAATAAATTACCACCCGGGTAAGGCCAACGTGGTTGCCGATACACTCAGTCGAAAGCGTGTCAGCCTAAATGTCATATTGAAATCCTTGCCTCCTGAACTTCAAGAGGGGATTGCTCAGATCAACCAAGTCATAGTTGATGCTAGCCTTGCTAACATTTTGGAAGTTGCCCCCACACTTGAGGAAGAGATCCGCAAGGCCCAGCCAGCGGATACCGTCCTGCAGAAACATGCCAAGAATATGGTAGTAGGACAGACTTCAAATTTCTCAAAGGATCAATTTGGTACCCTCCGCTTCTGTGGAAGGATTTTAGTACCCAATCAAGCGGATTTAAAGCAGAAAATCTTGTCACAAGCACACGAATCTTTGTATTCCATTCACCCTGTGGGTACGAAAATGTATGAAGACCTTCGATAAATATTTTGGTGGGATGGAATGAAGAAATACATTGCCTATTTTGTGGCCTGTTGCGACATATGCAATAAGGTGAATGATGACCCGCAAGTATACGGGATAGTTGTAGCCTCTATCGATAAGTAAGAGTGTCGAACCCAACGAGGAGCTAAAGGTAGAACAAATACTCTCTCAAGTCCTATCTGCCACTGATACGACTCTACGCACGCTTGACGTTCGCTTTACCTAGAACAAGTATGAAACTAGAAGTACTTTGTAGGTGTTGTTGGGTAGCTTTGCAAGATAATAAAAAGCACGTAAATAAAAAGTAGGGGCTGTTTAGATAAAAAGCACGTAAATAAAGTAAATATAACGAGTGTAGAAAAGTGGTGGTAGGAGTTGTGAAATTGTCCCTAAGCAATTGACTACTTTACTAGACCAATAGCAAGTTTTATGTGGGAGAGGCCACTGCTAGCATGTCATCCCTGACTTGGAATTCTATGCACTTATGATTGGAACTATTAGCAAGCATTCGCAACTACTAACGTTCATTAAGGTAAAACCCAACCATAGCATTAAGATATATTGGTCCCCCTTCAATCCTGTATGCATCAATTTCTATGCTAGGTTGAAGCTTCTGTCACTCTTGCCCTCCAATACATAGTCCTATCAACATACAACTAACCCTATGGTGTGATCCACGCGCGCGCTCATATGATGGCCACCAAAGGACAGGAACATAACCACAAGCAAATTAAATCAATCATAGCAATTCATCAACCACCAATAGGACAACGAAAATCTACTCAGACATCATAGGATGGCAACACATCATTGGATAACAATATGAAGCATAAAGCACCATGTTCAAGTAGAGGGTACAGCGGGTTGCGGGAGAGTGGACCGCTGTAGATAGAGGGGGGAAGGTTATGGAGATGTTGGTGAAGATGGCAGAGGTGTTGGTGTAGATTGCGATGATGATGATGGCCCCCGGCAACGCTCTGGCGCCACCGGAAGCAAGGGGGGAGAGCCCCCCTTCTTCTTCTTTTTCCTTGACCTCCTCCCTAGATGGGAGAATGGTTTCCCCTCTGGTCCTTGGCTCCCATGACTTGTGAGGGGCGAGAGCCCCTCCGAGATTGGATCTATCTCTCTGTCTCTCTCTGTTTTTGTGTTCTGGGATTCTGCCCTGGCACCATTTCTTTTATATCCAGAGATCCTTAACTCCGATTGGATTGAAACCTTCGCCCAGATCTTTTTCCAAAAATTAGCTTTCTTGCGACCAAAGAAGGGCATCAACCGCCTTACGAGGTGCCCATGAGGGTGGGGGGCGCGCCCACCTGGAGTGGGCGTGGGCCCCTGTCTCGTGGCCACCTCGGGCACTGTCCTGCATTGATTTTACATCCCCAAAATCACAAATATTCCAAAATAATTCTCCGTCCGTTTTTATCCCGTTTGGACTCCGTTTGATATGAGCTTTCTGCGAAACATAAAACATGCAATAGACAGGAACTAGCACTGGGCACTGGATCAATATGTTAGTCCCAAAAATAATATAAAAAGTTGCCAAAACTATATGAAAGTTGAATAATATTGGCATGGAACAATCAAAATTTATAGATACGACGGAGACGTATCAGCATCCCCAAGCTTAATTCCTGCTCGTCCTCGAGTAGGTAAATGATAAAAAAGATAATTTTTGATGTGGAATGCTACCTAGCATAATCTTGATCATGTATCTAATCATGGCATGAATATTAAGACACAAGTGATTCAAAGCAATAGTCTATCATTTGACATAAAAACAATAATACTTAGGGCATCCCAACAAACAATCATGTCTTTCAAAATATCAATGCTTCAGAACGTCATCCCTACAAAATCATATAGTCTTGTATGCTCCCTTTTCTTAAAACAAGGTACCCCTCATGCCTATCCCGGTGTCAGCCAAGAAATTGTTTCATACTTTAGTATTCTCAAACTTTTTCAACTTTCACGCAATACATGAGCGTGAGCCATGGATATAGCACTATGGGTGGAATAGAGTATGATGGTGGAGGTTATGTGGAGAAGACAAAAAGGGAGAAAGTCTCACATCGACGCGGCTAATCAACGAGCTATGGAGATTCCCATCAATTGATGTCAATGTGAGGAGTAGGGATTGCCATGCAACGGATGCACTAGAGCTATAAGTGTATGAAAGCTCAAACTAAAAACTAAGTGGGTGTGCATCCAACTTGCTTGCCCATGAAGACCTAGGGCATTTGAGGAAGCCCATCGTTGGAATATACAAGCCAAGTTCTATAATGAAAAATTCCCACTAGTATATGAAAGTGACAACATAAGAGACTCTCTGTATGAAGAACATGGTGATACTTTGAAGCGCAAGTGTGGAAAAAGGATAGTAACATTGCCCCTTTTCTTTATATTTTTCTCTTTTTTTTCTTTTTTTCTTTTTTTGGGTGGGCTTCTTTGGCCCCCTTTTTTATTTAGGCTTCTTTGGCCTCTCTTTTTTTTCTTTTTTTCTTTTTTTTCTTTTATGGGGCAATGCTCTATAATGATGATCATCACCCTTTATTTACTTGCAACTCAATATTACAACTCGATACTGGAACAAAGATATGACTCTATATGAATGCTTCCGGCGATGTACTGGGATGTGCAATGATCTAGTGTAGCAATGACATCAAACAGACAAGCCATGAAAACATCATGCTAGCTATCTTACGATCATGCAAAGCAATATGACAATGAATGCTCAAGTCATGTATATGATGATGATGGAAGTTGCATGGCAATATATCTCGGAATGGCTATGGAAATGCCATGATAGGTAGGTATGGTGGCTGTTTTTTGAGGAAGATATAAGGAGGCGTATGTGTGATAGGGCGTATCATATCACGGGATTTGGATGCACGGGCGAAGTTTGCACCAACTCTCGAGGTGAGAAAGGGCAATGCACGGTACCGAAGAGGCTAGCAATGATGGAAGGGTGAGAGTGCGTATAATCCATGGACTCAACATTAGTCATAAAGAACTCACATACTTATTGCAAAAATTTATCAGCCATCGAAACAAAGTACTACGCGCATGCTCCTAGGGGGGAGGTTGGTAGGAGTTAACCATCGCGCGCCCCCGACCTTCACGCAAAGATAAACAATCAAAATACAATGCCCACCAATTTGGTTACATAGTTAGTAGATCATACGTGCATGCTTCGGGAATCACAAATCTTAACACCAACATCCTTACTAAACACAACCATCTACTAGTACCTCCCACATATTATCATCACTATATCGCAAAACTATTGCAAGGAATCAAACATATCGTATTCAGTGATCTACAAGTTTTACGTAGGATTTTATGACTAACCATGTGAATGACCAATTCCTGTCATCTATCTAAATAGATATAAGTTAAGCAAGAGAGTTTAATTCTTTCTACAAAAGATATGCCCACTCTCTTAGAAATATAAGTGAAGAAAAAGAGCATTCTATAAATGGCGGTTTTCTATGTGAAGAGAAACACACAATCCACACTTCAAATGATATAAGTGAAGCACATGAAGCATTCTATAAAGCCATACTCAAAAGATTTAAGTGAGGTGCAATGAGCATTCTATAAATCAACCAAGGATTATCTCATACCATCATGGTGCATAAAAGAAAAAGGTATTTGTTGTGAAAGTTATGGTGGTAGGGTTCGTGGTCAAAAATGTGTTTGGGATATGGATAGGATATTCTAATTCAACTGGAATTTACCCTGGGGTCACTGTTTGGTGGTAGTTCAGCTATAGGTTGCTTTAATTTAATTGAATGCCAGGTTCAAGGATAGGTGTTTCATTTTGTTTGAATTTGGAGTTCGTTTATATGACCTTGTTGTTTATGTAACGGAAAGGTCCTTGGCTAGCCGTGGTCAGTTGGAACCTTGTCTGTAAGGATTTAAATGATTGGTGTATTGGATACGAGGTAGTTCAATATGACTTGAAGCTTGGTGTTTTCCCGGCTCCCTTTGGTAAAACTGTTGTTAAATGTAGTAATAAGGATTTCCACTAAGTTTTATGAATGGTTATATTGGGAAAATGCATTTTTAAAGGTTTGGCGGGGTTTATCTGTAATCAGAAGCCAATAGTTTTCGCAAGCCTTGGATTCCTGACCAATTGGTGATGTGCCTGAAGGGAATTTGTGGAGTCAAGATTTTCGACAATTAAATGTGTCTTAAAAAGTTTGATGTCCTTGGTGCATTTTGTGATTAAATTCATGCTTCATCTTAAGCTTTAAAACTTTGTGAAACTGTTGTCTTCAATCTGCATGGTTTGCTTAGATTCGTTTGCCCGAGGTATCTTGGCCTTTATTTCTTTGAACTTTAAAGACAATGTGTTATTGGTGTAAAAGTCTTTGTCTTATAAATTTATATAGTCGAAATTTCGGTTTGACATGTCTTTGTGAATATTGTGGAAACTTTCTAGCATTGAAACGTTGTATGCGGAACTGATGTACCCATTAAAACCTGAGGTTTTTTTTGCAATTTTACCCAAAGTCATAATTGCCTTAGTAGATTTGGTATTTGACATTAAAATAAGGACCATTGGAATTTAACCTTTCTAAATTAGAGAAATTTTTTCTGATTTTTTCACAAAATAGTCCTTAATTCCAGAGACTGTTTGCTAAATGACTTTGCAAAATTCAAGGCTTTGTCATGGTATTGGTTCCCAATTAGACGTGGCTTGTCAGGCTAAGTTGCTTTGCCATATATTGGAAACCTAAAGTGGTTAAACTTTTCCCGCACGTTTCCCACTTCCTGTTCCTTTGAACCTGTACTACCCCTCCAAGCCCGAGTCAAAACTTCTGTTGTTGCGAGTTGGCCTTCATTCCATCGTGAGGAACTGCGCAATTTGCTTCATGGGCGCTTGAACCCAAGACCCAAACTTGCGCCTTCTTGCCAGCGACCCTAAGCATGGCGTATCACTCGTCTCATCCTTCACCCATGTTTCAATTAACCGTTCCTCATTCTTGGCTTGCCAGCCAATCGCCCTCCACTCCATTTTTCATTCAAAATGTTCATCCGGTCGGTTCCGTCTGGACCACCTTCCGCCTTTCCATTTGCTTTTCGTTCATTGTTTTCCGTGCGTTCAGCCTGGTATCACTGCTTTCAATCTTCGGGCCAAAGCTTTGAACCTTCTTCCTTCCTATTTAGCCCTTAACCCTGCATAAACTCCCCTCCTACCAGATCGTGGGGGCCCTCGTTCCTCTCCTGGCTCCTTTGACCCGTCCTCCCGCTCCTTGTAACCTGCTCAACCTGCCCGCCTTCCTGTACCCACCGCGCCTGCGCCCGCTCCCGCTTGCCTCCCCGCCTGTCCTCCCCGGTTCACCCGCCTGCTGGCCCCACCCGCCGCTCCCCGCCCTGATCCACGTTGGGCCGAGCGCCGCTCCACCCTCAAGCTGTGGAACTCGCGTTGGCGCTGGTCGCATCAGCCTCCTCTGATTGGTGCCCATTATGCCGCTTCACCGTGCCTTACTTCGCCCAAATTCCCATCCAGGCGTTTCCGTCCAATCTCAGTGGCCATTAGACTTGATATGATCTTATTTTGATTCCATTTCTAATGTTTAATGTTTGGGCTCAGAGATTTTCCCTTCATGTTTTAAAATCTTTTAAATCATTCTTATTCATAACATGATTCCGACGGACTTAAGCATCGCTACGGATGAGAAAATCTCATCGTAGTCAACTCCTTGAACTTGTGAAAAACTCTTCACCACAAGTCGAGCTTCATAGACGGTGACATCACCGTCCATGTCCGTCTTCTTCTTAAAGATCCATTTATCTCAATGGCTTGCCGATCATCGAGCAAGTCCACCAAAGTCCATGCTTTGTTCTGATACATGGATCCTATCTCGGATTTCATGGCCTCTAACCATTTGTCGGAATTTGGGCCCACCATTGCTTCTCCATAGCTCGTAGGTTCATTGTTGTCTAGCAACATGACCTTCAAGACAAGATTACTGTACCACTCTGAAGCAGTACGCATCCTTGTCACCCTACGAGGTACGGTAGTGACTTGATCCAAAGTTTCATGATCACTATCATAAGCTTCTACTTCAATTGATGTAGGTGCCACAGGAACAACTTCCTGTGCCCTGCTACACGCTAGTTGTAGTGACGGTTCAATAACCATATCAAGTCTCCACCATCCTCCCACTCAACTTTTTGAGACAAACTTTTCCTCGAGAAAGGACCCGATTCAAGAAACAATCCCTATTGCTTTCGGATCTGAATTAGGAGGTATACCCAACCGTTTTGGGTGTCCTATGAAGATGCATTTTATCCGCTTTGGGTTCGAGCTTATCAACCTGAAACTTTTTCACATAAGCGTCGCAGCCCCAAACCTTTAAGAAATGACAGCTTAGGTTTCTCTAAACCATAGTTCATACGTTGTCATCTCAACGGAATTACGTGGTGCCTTTTTTAAAGTGAATGTGGTTGTCTCTAATTCCTAACCCATAAACGATAGTGGTAATTCGATAAGAGACATCATGGTACGCACCATATCCAATAGGGTGCAACTATGATGTTCAGACACACCATCAAACTATGGTGTTCCAGGCGGTATTAATTTTGAAACAATTTCCACAATGTCTTAATTGCGTGCCAAAGCTCGTAACTCAGATACTCATCTCTATGATCATATCATAGACATTTTATCCTTTTGTCACGATGATCTTCAACTTCACTCTGAAATTACTTGAACCATTCAAATAATTCAGACTTGTGTTTCATCAAGTAAATATACTCTACATCTACTCGAATCATCTGTGAAGTAAGAACATAACGATATTCACTGCATGCCTCAGCACTCTTTGGACTGCACACATCAAAATATGTTACTTCCAACAAGTCGCTATCTTGTTCCATTTTACTGAAACACGAGGCTTTTTAATCATCTTGCCCATGTGGTATGATTTACATATCTCAAGTGATTCAAAATCAAGTGAGTCCAAACGATCCATCTGCATGGAGTTTCTTCATGTGTATACACCAATAGACATGGTTCGCATGTCTCAAACTTTTCAAAAACGAGTGAGTCCAAAGTTCCATCAACATGGAGCTTCTTCATGCGTTTTACACCAATATGACTTACATGGCAGTGCCACAAGTAAGTGGTACTATCATTACTATCTTATATCTTTTTGGCATGAAAATGTGTATCACTACGATCGAGATTCAATAAACCATTTCTTTAGGTGCAAGACCATTGAAGGTATTATTCAAATAAATAGAGTAACCATTATTCTCCTTAAATGAATAATCAGACAGTGACAGACATAATCCAATCATGTCTATGCTCAACGCAAACACCAAATCTCGATGGTAGAGGGAGCGTGCGATGCTTGATCACATCAACCTTGGAAACACTTCCAACACATATCGTCAGCTCACTTTTAGCTAGTCTCCGTTTATTCCGTAGCTTTTATTTCGAGTTACTAACACTTAGCAACCGAGCCGGTATCTAATACCCTGGTGCTACTAGGAGTACTAGTAAAGTACACATTAACATAATTTATATCCAATATAATTCTATCGACCTTGCCAGCCTTCTCATCTAGCAAGTATCTAGGGTAATTCTGCTCCAGTGGTGGTTCCCTTTATTACAGAAGCACTTAGTCTCGGGTTTGGGTTCAACCTTGGGTTTCTTCACTGGAGCAGCAGCTGATTTGCCGTTTCATGAAGTATCCCTTCTTGCCCTTGCCCTTCTTTAAAACTAGTGGTTTTACCAACCATCAACAATTGATGCTCCTTCTTGATTTCTACTTTCGCGGTGTTAAACATCACGAATACCTCAAGGATCATCATATCTATCCCTGATATGTTATAGTTCATCACGAAGCTCTAGCAACTTGGTGGTAATGACTTTGGAGAAACATCACTATCTCATCTGGAAGATCGACTCCCACTCGATTCAAGTGATTGTTGCACTCAGACAATCTGAGCACAAGCTCAACGATTGAGCTTTTCTCCCTTAGTTTGCAGGCTAAGAAAATCGTCGGAGGTCTCATACCTCTTGACGTGGGCACGAGCCTGAAATCTCAATTTCAGCCCTCGAAACATCTCATATGTTCCGCGACATTTCGAAAAACATCTTCGGTGCCTTAACTCTAAACCTTTTAACTGAACTATCACGTAGTTATCAAAACATGTATGTCCGATGTTCGCAACATCCACAAACGACGTTTGGGGTTCAGCACATTGAGCGGTGCATTAAGGACATAAGCTTTCTCCTGTTCGCATAATCGCTACTGTCAACTTTCAACTATATTTTCTCTAGGAACATATCTAAACAGTGGAACTGAAGCGCGAGCTTACGACATAATTTGCAAAGATCTTTTGACTATGTTCAGGATAATTAAGTTCATCTTATGAACTCCCACTCAGATAGACATCCCTCTGGCCATCTAAGTGATTACATGATCCAAGTCAACTAGGCCGTGTCCGATCATCACGTGAGACGGACTAGTCATCATCGGTGAACATCTTCATGTTGATCGTATCTACTATACGACTCATGCTCGACCTTTCGGTCTCCGTGTTCCGAGGCCATGTCTGTACATGCTAGGCTCGTCAAGTTAACCCTAAGTGTTTTCGCTGTGTAAAATTGTCTTACACCCGTTGTATGTGAATGTAAGAATCCATCACACCCGATCATCACGTGGTGCTTAGAAGCGACGAACTGTAGCAACGGTGCACAGTTAGGGGAGAACACTTCTTGAAATTTTGTAAGGGATCATCTTATTTACTACCGTCGTCGTAAGTAAACAAGATGCATAAACATGATAAACATCACATGCAATCAAATAGTGACATGATATGGCCAATATCATTTTGCTCCTTTTGATCTCCATCTTCGGGGCTCCATGATCATCATCGTCACCGGCATGACACCATGATCTCCATCATCATGATCTCCATCATCGTGTCTTCATGAAGTTGTCTCGCCAACTATTACTTCTACTACTATGGCTACCGGTTAGCAATAAAGTAAAGTAATTACATGGCGTTGTTCAATGACACGCAGGTCATACAATAAATCAAGACAACTCCTATGGCTCCTGCCGGTTGTCATACTCATCGACATGCAAGTCGTGATTCCTATTACAAGAACATGATCAATCTCATACATCACATATCATTCATCACATTCTTCTTGGCCATATCACATCACATAGCATACCCTGCAAAAACAAGTTAGACGCCCTCTAATTGTTGTTTGCATGTTTTACGTGGCTGCTATGGGTTTCTAGCAAGAACGTTTCTTACCTACGCAAAACCACAACGTGATATGCCAATTGCTATTTACCCTTCATAAGGACCCTTTTCATCGAATCCGTTCCGACTAAAGTGGGAGAGACTGGCACCCGCTAGCCACCTTATGCACGAAGTGCATGTCAATCGGTGGAACCTGTCTCACGTAAGAGTACGTGTAAGGTCGGTCCGGGCCGCTTCATCCCACAATAACGTCGAAACAAGATTGGACTAGTAACGGTAAGCATATTGAACAACATCAATGCCCACAACTACTTAGTGTTCTACTCGTGCAAAGAATCTACGCAATAGACCTAGCTCATGATGCCACTGTTGGGTAACGTAGCAGAAATTCAAAATTTTCCTACGTGTCACCAAGATATATCTATGGAGAAACCAGCAACGAGGGGAAAGAGAGTGCATCTACATACCCTTGTAGATCGCTAAGCGGAAGCGTTCAAGAGAACGGGGTTGAAGGAGTCGTACTCGTCGTGATCCAAATCACCGGAGATCCTAGTGCCGAACGAACGGCACCTCCGCGTTCAACACACGTACAGCCCGGTGACATCTCACATGCCTTGATCCAGCAAGGAGAGAGGGAGAGGTTGAGGAAGAATCCATCCAGCAGCAACACGACGGCGTGGTGGTGGTGGAGGAGCGTGGCAATCCTGCAGGGCTTCGCCAAGCACCGCGGGAGAGGAGGAGGACTTGGGAGAGGGGGAGGGCTGCACCAGAAGTTCGTGTGAAGCTCCCATGCGCCTCCCCACTATATATAGGGGTGGAGGGGCTGGTTTCTTGCCCTCCAAGTCCATTGGGGCGTTGGCCAAGGTGGGAGGAAAGAAATCACATCATTTCCTTCCCCACCGATTGTTATCCCCTTTTAGGGATCTTGATCTTATCCTTGGGATATGATCTTATTCCTTCTAAGGGGGATCTTGTGCGCCTTGACCAGGGGTGTGGGGCCTTTCCCCACTACCCACGTTCATGTGGGTCCCCCATGCAGGTGGGCCCCACTCCGTAACCTTCTAGAACCTTCCGGTACAATACCGAAAAATCCGAACATTTTCCTGGCCAAAATAGGACTTCCATATATAAATCTTTACCTCCGGACCATTCCGAACTCCTCGTGATGTCCGGATCTCATCCGGACTCAACAACATTCGTAACCACATACAAACTTCCTTTATAACCCTAGCGCTATCGAACCTTAAGTGTGTAGACCCTACGGGTTCGGGAGACATGTAGACATGACCGAGACATTCTCCGGTCAATAACCAACAGCGGGATCTGGATACCCATGTTAGCTCCCACATGTTCCACGATGATCTCATCGGATGAACCACGATGTCAAGGACTCAATCGATCCCGTATACAATTCCCTTTGTCTAACGGTATTGTACTTGCCCGAGATTCGATCGTCGGTATACCGATACCTTGTTCAATCTTGTTACCGGCAAGTCTCTTTACTCGTTCCGTAACACATCATCCCGTGATCAACCCCTTGGTCACATTGTGCACATTATGATGATGTCCTACCGAGTGGGCCCAGAGATACCTCTCCGTTTACACGGAGTGACAAATCCCAGTCTCGATCCGTGTCAACCCAACAGACACTTTCGGAGATACCTGTAGTGCACCTTTATAGTCACCCAGTTACGTTGTGACGTTTGATACACCCAAAGCACTCCTACGGTATCCGTGAGTTACACGATCTCATGGTCTAAGGAAGAGATACTTGACATTGGAAAAGCTCTAGCAAACGAACTACACGATCTTTGTGCTATGCTTAGGATTGGGTCTTGTCCATCACATCATTCTCCTAATGATGTGATCCCGTTATCAACGACATCCAATGTCCATAGCCAGGAAACCATGACTATCTGTTGATCACAACGAGCTAGTCAACTAGAGGCTTACTAGGGACATATTGTGGTCTATGTATTCACACGTGTATTACGATTTCCGGATAATACAGTTATAGCATGAATAAAAGACAATTATCATGAACAAGGAAATATAATAATACTTTTATTATTGCCTCTAGGGCATATTTCCAACAGTAATCATATACACCATTAGCATAAGAAGCTAAGGATTTATTATCATTGAATGTGCATGAAAAGTGAAGGTGTGGAGCCTTCATCCTAGAGCAACAAGTATAATCATGTATCAAGCATAGTTGACGAGCATACCAACGTAACATATGAATTTAATCCCATAATTATCTCAGGATTATCAAAGTAGTACATAATTTCTGTCACATAACAAGCATCGAGGGTTTTAGGAGGTTCCCCATCTCCATGAGTAGAAAGTACACCTAATTTTTTGGTACTTCGTGTTCCATATCCATAACTAAATATAAAGAACAACTAAGAACAACAAATAAAAATTACTTAGTGATAAAGCAAACAAGCACACACGAGAATATTCACCCCATGCTATGACTCAAGAACGGCGCCAAAAAGGTCTTGATGACCCATAAGTATCTGGGATAGTTGTAGCCTCTTTCGATAAGTAAGAGTGTCGAACCCAACGAGGAGCTAAAGGTAGAACAAATACTCTCTCAAGTCCTATCTGCCACTGATACGACTCTACGCACGCTTGACGTTCGCTTTACCTAGAACAAGTACGAAACTAGAAGTACTTTGTAGGTGTTGTTGGGTAGCTTTGCAAGATAATAAAAAGCACGTAAATAAAAAGTAGGGGCTGTTTAGATAAAAAGCACGTAAATAAGTAAATATAACGAGTGTAGAAAAGTGGTGGTAGGAGTTGTGAACTTGTCCCTAAGCAATTGACTACTTTACTAGACCGATAGCAAGTTTTATGTGGGAGAGGCCACTGCTAGCATGTCATCCCTGACTTGGAATTCTATGCACTTATGATTCGAACTATTAGCAAGCATTCACAAGTACTAACTTTCATTAAGGTAAAACCCAACCATAGCATTAAGATATATTGGTCCCCCTTCAATACCGTATGCATCAATTTCTATGCTAGGTTGAAGCTTCTGTCACTCTTGCCCTCCAATACATAGTCCTATCAACATACAACTAACCCTATGGTGTGATCCACGTGCGCGCTCATATGATGGCCACCAAAGGACAGGAACATAACCACAAGCAAATTAAATCAATCATAGCAATTCATCAACCACCAACAGGACAACAAAAATCTACTCAGACATCATAGGATGGCAACACATCATTGGATAATAATATGAAGCATAAAGCACCATGTTCAAGTAGAGGGTACAACAGGTTACGGGAGAGTGGACTGCTATAGATAGAGGGGGGAAGGTGATGGAGATGTTGGTGAAGATGGCGGAGGTGTTGGTGTAGATCGCGGTGATGATGATGGCCCCTACAGCTTTGAGCACCATGTTTAAGTAGAGATTACAGTGGGTAAGAGAGGGGTTACACCGCTGCATAGAGGGGGGAAGAGTTCGTGATGAAGGCAGTGAAGTTGTTGGTGAAGATCGCGGTGATGATGATGGCCCCCCTTCTTCTTCTTCTTCCTTGACCTCCTCCCTAGATGGGAGAAGGGTTTCCCCTCTAGTCCTTGGCTCCCATGGCTTGGGAGGGGCAAGAGCCCCTCCGAGATTGGATCTATCCATGTCTCTCTCTATTTCTGCGTTCTGGGATTCTGCCCTGGCACCGTTTCTTTTATATCCGGAGATCCGTAACTCCGATTGGATTGAAACCTTCGCCCAGATATTTTTCCAAAAAATAGCTTTCTTGCGGCCAAAGAAGGGAATCAACCACCTTACGGGGTGCCTAGGAGGGTGGAGGCGCGCCCACCTGGAGTGGGCGTGGGCCCCTGTCTCGTAGCAACCTCGGGCACCGTCTCGCGTTAATTTTACTTCCCAAAAATCACAAATATTCCAAAATAATTCTCAATATGTTAGTCCCAAAAATAATATAAAAAGTTGCCAAAAGTATATGAAAGTTGAATAATATTGGCATGGAACAATCAAAAATTGTAGATACGACGGAGACGTATCAGTGAAGGCGGAGCATCAGAAGCCAGCCGGACTTCTCCAACCGTTGCTAGTTTCACAATGGAAATGGGATGATGTCTACATGGATTTCATCACAGGGCTGGCTAAGACTCAGCGAGGCAATGATGCAATCTGGGTCATAGTGGACACCTTAACCAAGGTTGATCACTTCATCCCGATCAGAACCACATATCGAGCAGGTCGACTTGCACAACTATATGTATCCAGAATAGTCAGTCTGCATGGAGTACTCCGAACCATCACTTCTGACCGAGGTTCACTTTTTACCTCTACTTTTTGGACCCGTCTCCATCAAGGCTTGGGGACAGCGCTGAAATACAGTACTACTTATCATCCTTAGACTGATGGACAGACAAAGCGGGTAAACCAAATACTTGAAGATATGCTACGAGCCTGTGCTTTGGCCCAAGGACCTAAATGGGAAGACTGTCTTCCGTATGCTGAGTTCTCGTATAACAACAGCTTCCAGACCAGTTTAAAGATGTCACCGTATGAGGCTTTGTATGGCCATAAGTGCCGCACTCCTTTAAATTGGTCTCAAACTGGAGATAGCCGTATTTTCGGAACATACCTCATGATGGAAGCCGAGAAGCAAGTCAAGGAAATCAGAGACAGATTACAGTTGGCCAAATCTTGACAGAAGAGTTATTATGATGCAAAGCACCGACAGATCAGTTTTGAACCCGGGGAACATGTATACCTCTGAGTCATGCCTATGAAAGGAATCAAGAGATTCCAGACTCGTGGAAAGTTGGCACCCATATTTGTTGGTCCATTTACCGTTATGTCACTAGTGGGTACTGTTGCATATCAGTTGGAACTACCCCCTGAATTGCCAGACGTGCCCAACGTGTTTCATGTTTCATAATTGAGGCAATGCATATTGCCGCCTGAGAAAAAGACTGCTATGACTGAAATAGAGTTGGCAAAGGAATTAACATATGAATAGAGACTAGTTAGAATTTTGGATCAGATGGAAAGGGTCACTCGTAGTAAAGCAAGGAAGTTCTACAAAGTCCAGTGGGAGCATCACACAGAGTCAGAATCAACTTGGGGACGGGAAGAATTTTTAAAGGCCCATTATACAGAATTGTATTCCAAAGCAACCGAATCTCGAGGACGAGATTCATTCTAAGTGGGGGAGGTTTGTGATAGCCTGGTTTTTGCCCTCTCTTCTTTGCCTGATTTTCAGTTGGTTTGAATTTGAAATTTGGAGTTTTGAATCTTTTCATATGGACTTAAACATTTGGGTACCCCTTGGCTTTCACCCAAGTGTCCCATTTCCCTCTCTAACCATCATTCCCTCTCTGGTTCACCTCAAAATATTATATGGAATATTTTTCTTAAATGAAAAATATTCATTTCCCTCTCTTAAACCCTAGCTAGCTCAATATGCTCCAAAGCAACCCCAATTTTTCTTGCCCACAAAAATCTGAAAAAATTCACAATTATTCTTTGAACCCTAGGTCACCTTTGTGAGCAAAAATATTTCATCACTTTGTGGAATATTTTTGCTACAGAAAATATTTTCTGTTCTGGACAGAAATGGTGGTTTCTACAGCAACTACCATTTTACTTGCTCCATTGTGGCTCATTATTCTTGTGCTTCATCACCTTAGTAGATGATTGCTAACCTCCAAAGCCCAGCTCCCAACTCCCAGTAGTTTGACCATAGTAAGCTCTCAAAGTTACTGTCCAGAAACTTACCAGGCGTGTGAAATCTTTTCTACTGCACCTGAGACCAAACCCAAGTGTGGTAACCACTAAAACTACCACGAACAACAAGCCAGACATGAATTTTGGATGTAGGTCGGCCTGTGGGAAGAGTTCACGCGGTGACCGCGTTCATCCAGGCATGCAGGCATGCAGCCGACGCACTCTGAGTGCCGCCCGAGCCTCTGTTTCGAGCGTGCTCGCTTCCCCACCTACCTAAGCGTGCCAAGCTTTGCCACAATCCTCGTGCAAACCCCCTTAACTCCGCCCTGGCACTTGCCGATGCCGGAGCTCGACGCAGTGAGCACGGGTGCGGTCCGGCTTGACAAATACCATGGTTGATCGACATGATATGGTATGTTATACTTACAAATGCAAATTATCTGATGAATTACTTAGTGTACGGTCCAATGATATGGTATGTTGTGTGGAATCTAGTCGATGATATGTGTAGAGTTCGATCACATGCTTATTAGTGTAGAATCTAAGGAAACTGTTAATAGTGTAGATAATCCATATGTACTTATTTGCGAGGCTATTTATTAATTGATATGTTTTTCTTATTCAGAAATTGGCAAAGAGCATATATGTGAGTTATGGTATCGAGCCTGATGAAGAAGGCTCAGCTGGACTACGCCTTACTACAAGGGGCTCCGTCACAACATGTACTTACCGCGTGGACATGGACGGTCGCACACACTTAAACTCGGTTGGGTGGAAGAAATTCCTCGATGGCAAGAATCTTCGTGTTGGACAAGCCATCCTAATTACTATCAGGAACACCAACCGCCCAGGCTTGAGGATGATGATTGTCTTCGATACCATCTAGAACTACATATGTGTGTGTGGCTATATCATCTAGAACTACATATGTGTGTGTGGCTATATCATCTAGAACTACATATGATGATCGTCGTCGACATCATCTAGAACTACATATGATGATGGCCGTTGATATGACCTTGTACTGCTTGAGGATGCATGTTGAATATGCATGAAATTGTTATCTAGTACTCCCTTTGTTCCAAATTACTCATCGTGGTTTAAACTAAAACCACGACGAGTAATTTGGAATGAAGGGAGTACTACCTAGTAATGGTTTATGAATTTGATATCTACTAGCAGTACCTAGTATCTAGTATCTGAAAGGGAAACCGAAAGGGAAAGGGGTACTGGGAAAATGATGAAAGATATAGCAGTAGCGAGGGATGGCGAAATCGCTATAGCTAGGTAATAGTAGCGCGTTCTTAAAAAGCGCTACTGATATCGTCAACAGTAGTAGCGCGGGTAAGGGCCGCGCTACTACTATGAGTTAGCTGTAGCGCCTTATTAGTAGAGCGGCCACCCGCGCTGCTGCTAGCCTCAAAACCCGCGCTACTACTAGGGTTTTCCCTAGTAGTGTAATAGTGTGGTGCGCACTGTGCTCGACGTCACCCCAGTGCCCCTGTGCTTGTCCCCGTTCGCCCACAGTCCCCACGTGAGCTGCGTCGCCTTCTCCCCCTCTCACTAACAATGTTCATCGCCGGGCACCGTGTCCAGGTGTCCACCGGCGGAGCCCGATCCCCCCCTCGATACTTGACTATAAATAGAGCCCTCCCCAGCCTCCTCGAGCACTATCCACCACTCCCACACACTCCACGATCTTGTAGAAGCCGTAGCCCGGCCGGGCAGGCCTCGGGCCGCCGTCCCTGAGCTCGAGCTTGCCGGCAATCCCCTCGGGTCGTCT